>VZTB01015026.1:26892-52202 GCA_013397245.1 Thryothorus ludovicianus | reverse complement strand
GGCGGGAAGCGGGGCCGAGCCCGCTCCCTGCCGGGGCTGCCGGGGCTGGGCAGCCCAGCTCCCGCCGGGAGGAGGGCAGGGGTACCTTGAGCTGGGGCGGTGAGTCCTCGCAGCGCTCCCGAGGCGTGGCCGGAGCGGGGCTGTCCCTCGGCGAGCGCTCACTGCATGGCCGCGGCCCCGCCGCGCTNAAGAGAAGTTCCTGCACGAGGTGGTGAAGATGAGGGTGAAGCAGGAGGAGAAGCTGAACGCGGCCCTGCAGGCCAAGCGCAGCCTGCACCAGGTAAGGCTGCCCTGCCCTGCCCTGCCCTGCCCTGCCCTGCCCTGCCCTGCCCTGCCCGGCGGCTCCGCCCGTGGATCGGGGTCCGAGGGTGCCGAAAGGGAATGCGCAACACTTTCCAGAGACTCGGGGACGGCAGCAGCGCTCACACACATTTAGCGGACTCATCCTTCCAAGGGTCACGGCGCTTGTTTGGGGACAGCGAGTTCTCGGCACAGCTCTGCTCTGCTTTCCAGCCCTGCGCTTCACCCGCGGCCCCTTGACATCCCTTCGGCTGGTGCCCGGTGCTCCGGCACCAGTGAGAGGGGCTGCTAAAACTCTGTACTTCTGCCGCTCTCTACCCGAGGCTGCACTTCTTTCGGGCTTCCATAGAAAAACAGGGATTTAGCTCTCACCTGGGACTAGTCCAGCCCTGGCCTGTGCGTTTACAACCAGGGGAGTTTCACCAGCTGGCTTATCTTAGTTGTGCTTACAGCTGGCATCGGGATGTGCAAAACTGAATTATAAAGCACAGATTCCCGTATTGGTTCCATTTTTCTGCCCTGCCAAACTGCACTTTCCCTATAACAAATTAGTTTATTCACTGCAAGTCCCTCAAATTAATTTCTCTTGCAAAGAGAAAACACTCCACAGAGTAAGTTACACTTGCAGCTCCTTTTCCAGAAACTGCTAGAGTCTCCACAAACTTTTGAACAACACACTTATCATTCACTAGTTTAAAAGCAAGCTTTATTTAACTTTAAAGTAGCATAATGATTGCAATCCAATCTAGAAGCAGAAGCTGTGTCCTGTATTTCTATTTCCTACCATCTTTTGTCAGATGAAGCAGGGTTAGAATAGTCTAGCCTTCTCTTTGGGTCTCTGAGCAAAAATTGCTGGAATGGAGTTTCCTTTATGCAATTCTTAAATGTTGATGTACATACATGGGAAGCTCAGCTTTGCAGATTTTAGTTCATACCTTTTATCATTTGCTGAAGGTGTTCTCTCAGCTATCCCTTTATCCTCACAATTCAGATTAGACAGATATGGAAAATACCAATGTAATTTTTGCAAAGTGATGCTTTCCTTTACCTTATCAAAAGTGCACATTTGACTGAAATTCTCTAGCTTTCAGCTGTTAACTTCCACTAAGTAATTTTTGAAACATGAAGCTTCTTTGTGCCACAAAATGTTTTCTTTTTGTTATGCTATTTGAAAAAAACCCACAAAGTTATATCGAGATGTCCAATTTTGCATTCAATTGTTACAAAAATGTGTTAAATCTGTGAGCTTTGACTAGTTTTATTTTTTATGTTCCTGTAAAATGTATTTGAAATGTTTTCGAACCTGCAGCTTTTATTCTGATTTTTCATCCACAGTACTTTCACCATCCTGCAAAATTAGAGTGAAATGATCTCTTCATCTCCACCAGTCAGATGCAAAAGAAAGCCTTCTTGTATTCTGAAAAGCTTAATCCATCACTTGCCCATCATACTTTTTGCCTAAATCTATCTTTATGTTAGTGTCAATTTAATAATTTTATCACTCATTCCTACAATTGATGTTCTCATTCCTACAATTTTCTTTCTCAAGAATGCTATTAGTCTTTCTTTTTATTCCATAGAAATTTTAAATCTCAGTGTTCAGAGGAAAAAAAAATGAGCATTACCCTACAGCCTGCCTTTCCTAGCTTAGCTTGACTAATGGCCATCTGTGACTGCACAGCTTGTTTTCATTGAGGAGACCCTTCAGAGTACTAATTCCTCCACTGATTTATTCATTGTCTGGTTAATTGTAAAGGCTAAATGCAATTTGCAGTAGCTGTTAGGTTATGCCTAATCTGCACCAGAGGTCCATCATCAGATAAACTCACAATGAAGCTCACCTAAAATCCACTCAGGTCAAAGGAAAAATAAGCATTGATGACAAAACGGTCTCTGAAGTCTCTACACTGATACATGAGAGACAGGATTGGGAGTCTGACATCTATAAAATTGCATGTATATGTAATTTTATAGATGTGATTGTAACTGTGTTTCAAAAATAATTAAAAGAAAAATGGAAGAATACTGTTTACAGCCATAGCAAAAAGCTTTGCATTTCTAAGGAAATTATAAGATAGATTAAATAAATGGCAGTATTGAAACATTCGACTTAGGAAATAAAATTTTTACAGTTTTGTCACTGGAGATTTAATTTTGAGAACAAACAGTACATCCTAAGGATTCTACCATGTCTTTAATGATAAAAATATCTCTTTTATTTAATTGATGAGTTAGGATGGACCACTTAAATTTTAATTACAAAAAAATAAACCATACAGAATGCCTGTCTTGTATAGTAGGAAAAACACTGAATAAAAATGAATTTTGCATTGTATTTTCAAAGGGTCTGGAGTCTGCAGTTGATTCCCTTCACAGCTGAGATTACTGGCAGATAATGAATGAAGCAGGAAAAAGTATGTCTGCTATTTCTGTGTTGAAGTTGTCTAATAGGGTTATTTTCACCAACTCACCAAAGAGTATTAAAATCAAATATTACAAACCACTGCAGTCACAGTGATGTCCATCTGCACAAAAAATAAATGAGGTTTTTTCCTGCTTCCCAGGCAAACATCAAGCATAAATAAACATGTTGTTTAAGACTTTTCTCAAGTATGTACACAAAACTTCTAATATTATATGAGCAAATGTAATGAATTCTAGGTTTGGGAGATAAATTATCAGAAAAAATGTTTCCCATACATGAGTAATTCGGTGAAACAATGACAGAAAGTAAATGCTTTATTGGAGGAGTGTCATCAGCCAGCTAACTAGAAAAGATTGGTTGCAGAATATTCAAGATATCTATTTTGAATCCTATTCAATATTTACCAGGTGATCATTAAAATGCAGTGACACCAGTAACTTATGTTATGTTGTTGTCTTTTCTGCATTGGAAACAATTTTAAATTTTTGAGAACAGTGTTTTCACCCTGAATAGAGAGATTTATTATAACTGAGCGTAGAGAACACAAATGCAAGACTTTCTGTGGCTAAATCTGAGTGGGAAAGGCACAAATCTCTTTCTAACAGAGTATGGACACTGAGAGATCTGAGTATCTAGAAGCAAAGAGGCATTCCAGTTGCCATCAAGCAACTGTGAATTTCTTCCCTGAACTAAAGACTTCTTGCTATTCTTGTGGTCAGTGAGTCTGGCAGTTCTGCTAAAGCTGAAAAGTTATTTAAAGTTTTTCTTTCAATTCAAAACCATTACCCCAGCCTTCAACATTTGCATCTCAGCTGCTCATTGTTAACCTAAGCAGAAATAAGTTGATGCTATCTGCATTTATCTGAAGATGACAGAACTTCAATATGCAACAATCATTTTGTAAGTAGCTTGCTCTTGAGTCTTAAAGAAACCTCATGATTATTCTTTCCCTCATATATATAGAATTACTTCCTTCTTTAATGGAGCTAGAACAGAGAATAGGTTATTGTGTTTTGTTTTAAAAAAAAACCTATAAATAAGAGAAGATAATTTCCTTCATCCTTCCAAATCCTTTGCTACTGTTTTCTTCCTATCTTTTAATATCTGTGAAATGTAGGCAATTTTCACTGAGTGAATCTATTGTACGTTTTACCACCTCAACATCAACTAGAACTAAACATTATAGATTTCTTCTGAATGAAAGGCTATTTTCTGTTCTGAATTACACTGATATCAACCAACAATTTCCTCTTATAACATCATTCAGTGTGCTACCAGAGCTATTATTCACAAACGTATACCATTGCATCAAAATTGTGACTACCATGTTAGCTCATCTCTGATATTTTTAAAATTATTTTTGATTCAAGAAGCACAGTGATTTTTTTAGACTAATTATTGTATATATATAAAAGAAACCACAGAATAAACACTTCAGAGAAAAATTGAGATAGTTAGTTACTATACACATCAATAGTATTGTGAGAAATTATAAAAAAAAAACACTTAGTCTGGATTCCTACTTCCTTACAGGCAAATAATGTATCAATTTGGGTAAGATAAGCCAGTAGGTTCAAACCTATCATGGGCAGATTTCTCACCAGCACAAAACTTCATTTCCTAAAGAAGTCAGATAGAACCAGAGACTCTCCTGACAACAGTTTATCTGTGAAGAACACTGAGAATTTGAAATATTCCAAGAAATACCATTTTCAAGCATTTCTGGTACAAATAATAGTGGATCAATACAGATTGCTCACCATACTGCCATTCCCAGCCTATGCATCCCCAGAACACTTCTCTTTGGGCAGAGAGGATATATGCAGAAGGCTCCCTGAAATTCCAAGAGAGCCACTGCTTCAGCTATTTCCTTTGCAGGCCAAGGAGAAGGACAGGCCAGAGGCACTGCCTCTCTCAGAAGCAAACACAGCTTTGTAAGGGGCTGACTTTGGCACTGCTAAGATTAGAGCTCAGCTTCTCTGGCTCTCTCTGAGTCCAAGTGGGAACCTCTGACTCAAAGCATTCATTCAGGATTTGTAGTTGCAGAGGCTCCTTTACTTACTTTAATTCAAACTCAGAATTCTGATGCTTACCTGAAGGAGGCTGGCTCTTGGCTTAGTTTTCCATTAGATTCCTCACTCACTGATGACTTCCTCCTCTTTTGATCAGCTTCAGGGGGAGCTACCAAACACAAGGGAGTTTCTGGTCCTGCAAGACTTCAGGAGGAATTCCTGCCTACCCAATCCCTCAGGGCCACATCCTCCTTAATGGTCTGGATGATGGGATGGAAAGCACCTTCACCAAATCTGGTGATGGCACCAAACTGGGTGGTGCATTGAATATGCTGGAAATAATATCTTACAGGGAGAGCTGGACAGGCTGAAAGAGTGAAAGAGTATGAAGTTTAAAAAAGGCAAGTGCAATGGTATGCCCCTGGGCTGGCATAACCAACGATCCCAGGACAGGCTAGAATCCATGTGTCTGAGGAGGAGCCTTGGTGACAGGGACCTGGAAGTCCTGGTGGACAAGTTAACATGAGCCCACAGTGTTCTGCTGCAGCAAGGAAAGCAAATTGGATCCTGGGCTGCATCCATGGAAAATTACTAGCAGAGAGAGAGTTGTGATCATCCCAGTCCAGGCAGCACTTGTCAGGCCACACCTGCAGTACTGTGCCCAGTCCTGGTATGTACCATCCAAAAAAGACAGACACACTGGAGAGGGCTCAAAGGAGGGACACAGAGGTGACCATAGAGCTGGAGAACCTGCTCTGTGGGGAAAGACTTAAGGAGTTAGGTCTTTTCACCCTAAAGAAGAATCTCATCAGTCTTCCAGCTCCCAAAAGGCAGCCACAAAAAACATGAATGCTCTTTCTACACAAACAGAGAGGACAACGAGCAAAGGGCACAACCTGTACCCAGAGAGATTTCATTTTGATGCAAGAGAGGAACTTTTTACAGAGAAAACAATCAATGTCCCAAGGCCTTAGTGGAGTCCCCATCATGGAGGTTTTAAAGTCACGTGGTCAGGGTGCTAAACAAGAAATGATTTTTTGAGGTCCATTCCAATCTGAGCTAAATTACAATAAGTGCTTTACAAAATTATGTGTACTAAAATGAGGAGCCACAGGAAAGCAGGTCAGTGCTTTCATGGCTCTTACTTCTTAACACAGTGCCAGCTGCTTCATTAGCAAGTATGTTGCAACCTTATAATACAAAGAGCCTCACAAGCAGGCATTTCAAATATGAAATGCATTCACAGTAATTCAAAAAGGAGCTACAGAGTAATACTTGCGTCAAATATTTTCCAAAAGTATTTTTATATTAAGTCCACTGAAGTGTAAAAAAAAAAATAGGCAGAATGTTAAAAGACAGATATTCAGCTACAAAATACACTTTTGTATCGTGATTGTTTTTATTTTGTTAAAATACAAAATAGAGTTAGCAGGATGATAATACACAGCCTTTGTTATCATACTGTAAGTGCACCTAGTAAGTATTTTTCTGCTGTGATAAGGAATAACCCATTTCATCTTACAGGCTCAGCGTGTAATTTAAAAGCAGGTTAGGGAAAATTGGGTGGAATACCTGTCTTGTTGTCCTTGGCATTCCTAACTATATTTAATTCCAAGTGGACTGGAGCATTCCTAATCACATCTCTGCATACTCTGACAATGTTCCTATATTCCTCCCAAAGAGCCTGTCCCTTTTTCAGCATTTCATAAACTTTCCTCTTCCTTTTGGGTTTTGCCAGAAGCTCTTTGTTCATCCATGCAGGTCTCCTGCTCTGCTTTGTGTGATTTCTTATTCATAGGGATGCACCAGTCTTGAGGTTGGAGGAAGTGATGCTTGAGCTTCACTTACCACTCCACAGCACTGCAGCCAATGCCGATCCCAACATTCACATGGTTAATGGTTGTACTTGGTGGACCTGGGAGTCATTTCCAACTTTAGTGATNTATTTTTCTGCTGTGATAAGGAATAACCCATTTCATCTTACAGGCTCAGCGTGTAATTTAAAAGCAGGTTAGGGAAAATTGGGTGGAATACCTGTCTTGTTGTCCTTGGCATTCCTAACTATATTTAATTCCAAGTGGACTGGAGCATTCCTAATCACATCTCTGCATACTCTGACAATGTTCCTATATTCCTCCCAAAGAGCCTGTCCCTTTTTCAGCATTTCATAAACTTTCCTCTTCCTTTTGGGTTTTGCCAGAAGCTCTTTGTTCATCCATGCATCTGCATGTTCATCTGCTTTGTGTGATTTTTTATTCATAGGGATGCACCAGTCTTGAGGTTGGAGGAAGTGATGCTTGAGCTTCACTTACCACTCCACAGCACTGCAGCCAATGCCGATCCCAACATTCACATGGTTAATGGTTGTACTTGGTGGACCTGGGAGTCATTTCCAACTTTAGTGATTCTATGATTTTATGATTCCCCAGCCAGTCCTTCCTTGTTTGTCAGTACAAGATCCAACAGCACACCCCTGCTCCGTAGCTCTCCCATCACCTGTGCCAAAAGTTGCCATCAGTGCTCTGCTCCTGGGCTCCTGTGTGCCCATGACTTGTTTTTCCAGCAGAGATCAGGTGGAAGTTCCCTGTGAGCACGAGGGCCTGTGACTGTGAGGCGTCTTCCAGCTGACTGGAGAATTCCTCATTGACTTCCCCTTCCTGACAGGGTGGTCTGTAGCAAACACCCACAGCAGTGTCACCCACATCGTCCCTGAGTTCTTACTCGTCAGCTCTGGTCTTGTTCTTCACCCAGCCCGAGGCAGAGCTCGATACATCCCAGCTGCTCTCACACAAAGAGCAGTTCCACCTCCTCACACTGCTGGCCTGTCTTTCCTAAGGAGGATGGAGCCATCCATGGCAGCATTCCAGTCAGCTGAGCTATCCCACCATGGCTCTGTGACTGCAGGGAGAATGTGCACACAGATCTCCAGTTCTGCCTGGACCTTCCCCGTGCTGTGTGTGCTGGTGTACAGGCATTTCAGAGAGGTAATTGATACTGCTGCCAAACACTCCAATAAATACCGCTTTGGAGTCTCCTCAGTACACACAAAAAAAGAAAATAAGCTAAAACAAGTAACAAGCCCACTCAAAAGCCTGGTTTGCAAGACAAATGCAGGAATTGATTTTGTTCTACCTCTCTTCTCAAAAGACAAAGCACAGGATATCCGATGTGGATGGACCTGACACAATATTTGATCAAGGAGAGGCTTAATCTGGCTGCTTGCAGAGCTACCTGGCCTTTTGTGCACAGAAACTGTATGCTCTGAGCTTTGCAGTATTTTCAAAGTGGAAAATTCGCCAGTTATTGGAGGAATGTTAGAGCTTTATCCTAGTGAATCAGCACAGCTACGTTAGATGAGCAGCTTGATTCCATCTCACTTTCAAAGCAATCTCTTACTGCTGGTAGCCAAACATGAATTTTCTGGCTTCAAATTGAGTGTTTCCTCCCACTTTTATCCAAGGAAAAGATATGTTTACTATATACAATATTTTTCAATATTACTTCAAAGGACTTGAACTTCCAGAAGAAGATGACTCATTTGTTTTGAATGAAAGTTACAGATTTCTATTAACTGCTAGCAAATAGTTGCAAACTCTTCAAGAAAAAAGAAAAAACAAAATCTCATTGAGTCCTTTGGATTGCCATCTTTGGAATTACCACGCACGTTTATTATGTAGCACCAAGTAAATCCAGATAAAGCCTGCATTTTATTCTTTCTATTTTCCCCATCCACACCCATTTAATTTTTAATGTCTTTTTTTTATGGGTAGAAAGGAATAAAAATGAAACACTTACCAGAGAAATATGTTACCTTATTTCTGGTTATTGTCTTCATTCTGTGTTTCCTAAGAGTTACTTGGGGATATTTTGTTTTCACATGAGGGAAAGAAACATTCATTTTATTTTTCAAGTACAGAAAATCACTACTTGGTTGAACATTTCAGCAGGATTGTAAAGTTTAGAAGTCCTGTTCTGTGGGTTATTTTTATCATCTTCCACTTCTTTAGTATCAGTATAAGAAGGCCTTCAGAAGGTTTTGGGATTGTTTTTACAGATTTTGGACCAGCAGTTAATTTTTAATTTCTTTTGCTTATCCTTGTAAATATGTATAAGGCAAAAATATTGAATTTAGTACTTATGAAGTCACCCCCACTGGATCACTTTTGTATGTTGCAACTCAGAGTAAAATTACCATCTTAGTCAATGACACTATATTAATTTGCAAAAAAAAAAACCAAAACCCTAAAATAAGAATGCTTCACACCTCTTTTGGGACTACTATTTCAAACTGTTCACAGGTTCATGAAGACATCATTGCAGTTCAGGTGTGTAAGTACCTAAATTAGGGATCACTGAGGTCTCAAGAAAGGGATTCTGAGAATTTGTTAGCAATTTCTCTCTCTGCTGAAAACACACGCACCTAAGAACTTGTATTGAGAGTCTTGGTTAGATTCTAAAGACTGATGTGTAAATTCCTCTTGATTAAAAAAAACCAAAAACACTTGCCTGTATTACCTAGAACCCTTTAAGAACTGATTAAAGGTTTGCTCTTCAGAACTTCAGCCACCAATGCCTGATTTTACAAGCCAATCTTCACTGAAAGATTATACTTTTCCCCTTTTACAAATAGTAGAAGTTCATAATTCACCTCAAAATTTAATTCTCTAAATGTACAAATGCTGAGGTAAAAAAAATGGGTAGTAATTCTTTAGATTAGTACTGTGTGTTTATTCTTTCTTTCTTTCCTTCTTTCAGCACAGCAGTTCAATTATTACTGAAAATTTACAGGCTCCATTTTCCCTAAATAACTCAATAAAGCAAATTAAATAAACCCAAAAAAAAAAATCAGAAATATGCCTGTCAGGCAGGTACCTTACCAGTTTTCTTGAATAATTTAATAATATTTAGCAAATAAGCTTTGTAGACAGTGAAAAAACAAGAAGCATTATAAACTGTGAAAATAGTTTTGCCTGTTCTTCATTAGAAGCTCACAGAAATTTCATAAAGGTTTCTGTAATGAACATTTGTATCAATGTAGACTTTCCCAGCATAATAAAAACAGGAATAATTATGCTTTATTCTTTTTGTAGTTGGTTTTTCTCTCTGTGTCTCAGGTATCAGTAATATGACATTGCAAAAAGAATTAATATCAGTAGCTGCAGAGTCTGGCATGACCATATTTAACAAATAAATGAAGTAAAATAGGGTGGCCTAAAGTTTTGCCTCCACTTTTGGGTAAAGATCTGCACACATGTGTAAAACAGACCTTGCTTTTCCATCTGTTTTTGGCTAACCAAAATGGCTTTTTCTGGTCCTTGAAAGTTAGTAAATACTCTGGTGAAGGTTATAAGAAAATGTTTCATAACTAAAGCCCTAATATTGAAAAACTACACATTTTGACAGACAACTCATTTGCAAGATGATATTCTGAGGCAAGAAGTGTGTTTGCCAATAGAAGGTTTTAAAATACTGAGAATTTTAAAGGTTGTATCTGGTATTTTGAACTAGGAACAACACATTAATTGAAGAAAGGTAGATTGGGGCAGGGTAAGAAGGGATAAAATGGTCTTTTTAATTACAAATGTCTCTCTAGGCTATAAAAAACATATTTAAATAGGAGTAAAATTTATTTCTCCCACCTACCTTTAGGCAGCTGAGCTGAGCTGGTCAGGTACCTTAGCTCCACTAAAGAGACTGCTTCAACACTGGAACTGAAAGTGCAAATCCATCTCTAGATACCTGTGTACTTCAGGAGGAGATGTAGCATTTTCTGAACTCCATGCCTTGTTGTCTTTCAAATACAATGCCACATTAAACAACAATTTCTTATGTAAACACCCCGCAGGGTGGACATGGAAAGTTATTTACAGTGGTGAAAACAACATGCCAGTTCTAGTTACTTTATACAAAATGAGAATACCATATTTGTTTATAAGGGGAGGACTTTTGTGCCCCACCAGCTTTAGGTTGTCTGTTCTGACATTTTGTAGGTTTGGGCTGGAGTAGACTTAATTTCCTCCACAGCAGCTCATATGTTTGAAAGCACACCAGTGTTTCAGCTACTGCTGAACAGAGTGTGCACAGCATCCAGGTTTTCTCTGCTTCCCATGGGAGTGAAGAAACCAGGAGAGGACCCAGCTGGGATACCAGTCCCTTAAATATATGTTCAATATATATCAATATCCTTAGTATCTGACTTGTGTTAGACTGCCTGCTCTGGCTTCCTCACTGACTTTGTCAGAAAATTTGTTTATGTCATGTAAATGTAGCCTCCTTTCAAAAATTTGTGCTGGTAACCAATATTCTAGGCCCTTGTAAGTAGAATCAGTAGAGCAGTCAACTGTGATGGGAAGTACATTCTGCGTATTTTGGAAGCAGGCATTTATCCTCACTGATGAAAATGTCTTTGAGGTGAAATTGGAAGCAGATTCATCAACTGAATGCGGAGAAGTAAGATGAAGTAATAAATTTGAAAAGAATGTTATCACAATTTAGCTTATAATCTTACAAGTTTTTTGTACTAACGTTAGAACAGTATCTAGAGTCCCAAGGCAAACAGCTGGCAAAGGCTTGCTGTCTGCATTTTCAGAGCTACACTTGAAGCATCAGTGGTTGCAAGATTGCTCTGTGTGCTGTGGGGAAACAAAGCGAGTGCTTTCTCTGCCTTATTTAGCAGCAGACATTTCTGAGGGATTGGAGAACTTCCCTTCACCTTCCTGCAAGGGAAAACAAGACATTCCCTCTTCCTTTGCTCCTCTCACATAAACCAAGACGCCTCAGTTTTGAACTAGGTCGTTCCAGGTTTCCACTGGGAAAAATAAATGCTTCAAGAGGAGGAACAGAAAGGAAGAAGGATCACTGTCCCATCTGTTAAATGGCACAATGTCTTTGATTAGACACTAACCAAATTGACACTTTTCCTCATTTAAATTCTTTACTATGCAATCAAATTGAAAATGCAAAAATAAGTAATACCTTTGCCAAGTGATTCTGAAGAATATTGTTTTTGATTAGTCCTTTTTCTCTTACAGACTTCAACATGAAGAAAACTGGTTTGTTAATAAACTAAAACCCCCAGCCATTAAGTTGAAAAATTCATTTTATTGTTTCCATTCATGAATGTGGTTCCAAATTTCAAACTGTGCTTGTTAAAATGTGGTTTTCCTTTCTCACTTGTAACCCAGGTAAGAAAAAGTCAGTTAATGAAAAGAAAATGCTGAAAGATTGTGCATAAAAGAGCACAACACATATTAAAGCTGGTTTCTTTTATTGTGAAGGTCTTACAGATACTGTGTGCATAATACTTTTAAAATGTATTTACTGTCATTTTTGAAGGCTACGAAAAAACTAACCCTTTCAAACGGCAGTTCTAGTTTCTTCTCACATGAACCATAGATATCAGAAATAGCTAGATAATTTTCTCTTCTATGAGTTCTGTCACCACAGAGATCTTCCTCTTGGTTTCTTTAAAGAGCATCACATTTTTCTGTCAGTTTTCACTGTGTGGCCTACAGTTAGAAAATGACATTCATGGTTTATATAAATGAAATTTACTCATTCTGTGTATATTTATGGTTAGCTTTCTTATTTTATTAGCATTTTATTCCTGCATAAACTCTTATTTGAAAAATGTATGTGATATTTAGGGAAATTTTAATGCTTTGAAAGGCATTTAAATATTTAGAGTTGTCTAGAATATTTTTTATTAGACTTTGGTAAACTAAGACCTTTAAAATGCAATTGGTGTCAACCATGAAGCCTTCTGAGTCATTCTAGGCTATTAAGAAGCAGATTCATCTTTTCTTAGGACAGCATTTTTAAAACAAAGTACTAATTTATAGAATATTCGGAAAATACTAAATAGCAAAATAATCCTCTAATTTGCAAAATAATCCCACTGTAAGTAATGTGAATTACATTTGTTTTTGTGCACTTCCATGCATCCTGATCACTATTTTCTGGACACTGCTTTATTGCTTAGTCTGATTCATTGGATATTTTCCATATTGAGTTTTGCTGAAATAATTCTCACCCTTTGCCTTTTTGTTTCCCTTTTGTTTGTTCTGAACTTTTCCCACCCCACTCTGCAACCCTGCCCTGGCAATGAAGCTGCTCATAAGCTTCAGGACTTGCCTAAAGACTGTATTAACACTCCTTGGGGTGTAGAACTCTTGTCCCAGTTGTACATCAATTAGTTCTTTAAATAAGCCCTACCTTTACATTAAATGCAGCATGGGGAGGTGTTAGCCTCCAAACTTCCTTATTAAGCCATGCTTAAATAGATTTCAAAAGAATAAATCCTAAAATTTAGGGTTCTAACTCTGTATTAGGATATCTAAATATATTATTTGATTACCTGTGAATTCGAATTAGCATCTTTGCATCCACTTGCATGAAATATTATGTTTTTGTAAATTTCTGATGCTTATTCTTTTGCAGCTCCACATTTAATTGAGATGGGACTAAAAAAGTCCAAACTGTCAGCCTGTATCAGCCTTATTTAGGAAGTATCTCCAAGTAGCTTTACCTTATGACACTCATCAAGCATTTATAATTCAAACTGCAAAATTTATAATTTAAAACTGCTACATTAAAGAAAAAAACCCATAAGATTACTGTTCCTTCCCCAGATATTACTTTGGAATGACATCCATCATAACAATCTCCCATTCATCCTCACTTTCCCCTCCTTAGGAGATTTTTAAGACAAATAAGGAAAAATGTCTTTAGTTATTAGCATATATAGGGTCATGAAAATTAATGTGTATTTCCCAGTTTCAGTTGGGATCATTCCTTTGGCTTAGTTCCCATTTTCTGCATTGTTTTCAACAGAGCATGACCACAACACCCCAGTGTGGCTCCATCCCTTGTTCCACACCTCCCTTGCCATGGTACACAAAGCTCCCTCTGTGTTTCTGCTCCTAAGGTATGCAGACAGTTTGTCCCTGGTGAACCACAGCCAATACAAGCATGCCCTCACACTGAACTTTGTTTTACAGTATTATACCCACAGCTTCCCAGGGAAATGGTAGAACCATCTCTCCTGGAAACATTCAAAAAGTGCATGAAGGCAGCACTTGGGGACCTGGATTAGTGGTGCTGAGTGAGAAGCTGGACCTGATCATCTTTGGGTTCTTTTCCAGCTTTAACGATACGTTAAATTGTTCATAAATTGCATTTACTGGTGTTGCTTTTTAACCAGGACATTCACTGTGATGCAGAACATGAATAAAAGCAAATAATTTCATGTATATCTTTGTTAGGCTACCGACAACCACATCTGAGTGGAAACAGGAAAATTAGGATAAACTATAATTACCCAGACTGGCCTTTGAACACAACACAGATATCTGTGGTGCATTCATGCAATGAGTATTACAAGATGTTGATGAGGGCAGGCACACAGAACAGCTCGTTTGGGAACCCAGCCACAGGAGCTCCTCCTCTTTCAGTGTCTGCCCAGTGCTTAACACAGCCCCAGCAGGCAGGCAGGCTGTAGCTTTTTGCCTTGCAGTGGCTCTCAGGTATGAAGCTCTCCATGTACCTTGACTACAGATGTTGTGCAGTTCATATGCTCTTGATTTCCCTCCAAGCCATTCAGCCTTTCCCTTTTAACTGCCCTTACTCTACACCTTTGCATTTTTTGCTATATTTCCCTTTCTGTAATTTTTTATTTATTCCTTTGCTTGGGGGCTTTTCTATCACCTATATAATTTTTCAAACTTTGCCTGTTCTGTCATGGGCATATTCCTTTTGTAGAGGTTAATTTTTACTCTGTATTGGATAATTCAGCATTTGGATTCAGATCCCCTTCAGGTGCTCTAAATCTTAGGAAATTAAAATGTTGTTGGTACACATCGAGAAATACCTTTTTAAACAATATCTTAGGATGCTAAAGCCAACAATCCTTGGCACCAGTACTGAACCCTCTTTCATTTTTACCTGGTTTCCTGCAACTTGTAACCCAAAATGGGCTGATATCCATGCAAAAGGAGACAGTGAGTCCCGAGGAGTCCCTTCACATCACTGAAGAATGAACCCTTAACTCACAGAATCACAGAATGGTTTGGAAAGGACCTTTAATGGAGATCCTGCTTCAATCCCCCTGTTGTGGGCATGGACATCTTCCAACAAATCAGATGGAGCTCAAAGATCCATCCAGCCTTACACTTCCACATCTCAGTGCAACACTTCCACACAGCACAAGCCACAGACTTGTTATTTCCTCTGGCAGGTACTGCTTCTGCAAGAGCTGTGGATGAACAGAAGAGTAACAGCAGCACAAAAGCCAACAACTGATAAGGACTCTCTTTAAGACCTCTCTAAATTCATTTTTGAACAGTGGATATCTTGTCCAAAGCATGATTTGTGGCAGCAGGAGTAAAAGAAAGATTGCAAATAGTTATTGTAAAACATGGGGAATATGATTCCTGACCCAAGTTCAAAGTATCTACATAAAATAGAGGAGAGGTATGTTCTGTCTCTTGAGTCTATTATCTTTTGAACTGAGAAATATAAATTTCTGAGATATTACAGTCTTAGGAGAAACAAAGGAAAAAAACCACCTTATTTTGAATTCTTGCTTCCACTACATCACGATTTTCATTTCTACAATAGTTTTGAGCCAGTGAGGTGGTGCCAATGCAAGCAGCTCATAGAGCAGCTCTGTTTCATTTGCTACAGCAATTCTGAGTAACATAATCACACAATGACTCTTTTTGCATTCTCCTAATGAAATGATGAATCCTCCACCCTCTGAAGACTGTATTCTGATATGTAAATTTTTTACCTATGTCACAGATAACAAACGTATCTTCATATGCTATAAAAAAGAGAAAATAATATTCTTTTACAGCTTGGAGTCTGGATTGGGGTTTTTCTGTCCTAGATATCTTTAACCTTATTTTTCCTGTACACTTCTACAAGATTTTTTTCGCATTGCTACCACCTAATGGTCATAATGTCTTGTCTTAACTCTAATAGTAGTAATTTTGTCTCACTCATCTCCAGCTTTCAGACAGAAATCATACAATAGCTTTTGTCTTTTTATAAAAAAGTAGAATAGTAGTAAAATACTAAAATTACTGCCAGACTTTCCATCACCCATTTTTTTCTATTTGCATGGTAAAGTCTTTTTCCTCAGTGTTCCTGAAATTCTAAGGACAAAGAGGGTTATGATTAATTTGCAGATAGAATACCCCTTTTCTAAATGCATAGTGCTCAATAAATGAACAAGCTGCTTACAGTAATTAAAGTAATGTCATGCTGTGCTCAAATTGCTTGTACTAATAAAGCTAATTGGCAACAGCAAGCATTAACTGTGATTAGTCATATGCATCTAATGTCATCACCAGTGCCTATAATTTTCTACACAGAGGGAATTTCACATCTGTTTTAAATCACTTGTCTGTTGCCTGCATTGGTGTTTTTCCTGATGTTATTAAATCAGAGATTCTTTTACTACAATAGATGATAAAAAAGTTGATTTTCTTTTTTCAAAGAAAGAACTGCATGGTAGAGAATAAGACAGGAAGCCTTTCCAAGTAATTTATTCTGAAATAAGTGCTTGGTTTCAGTTAAATTAGCAAATCTGCATTTTCCTTCTTTTGCATATAGTCTGATATTCCCTTCAACAGAACATAGATTATTTGCAACAGAACATTCATTTTCTCAATTTAGACTGCACACTGCATTTCCCCATAAAATGGATGAGTCAAAAAATCCATTTTGTATTTGTTCTGGAAATTTGCAAGCAATCATTATCAGGAAGACAACCTTTTGCACCATACAGTAACTCTTAGCTGTAAATAGAACAATAATTATTTGCTGTGTCTATCCAAAAAGGTAAATATTAAATTATCAAGAATCAAGGGGCTGAAAATGGAGTTTTAGAGACCAAAATTATCCAATAATTCATACAAGTGTTTTCTATGAGTTATATTTACTAGATATCTCCAATTTGCATAGCTTTCTAAGTTCTCTGTCCAAATGGGTACATTTTTCTAGAAACACAAAAGTGTTCTCCAGTTCTCCAGCTGAGATTTTTTCCTGTGCTGAATGAGTATTTCATGCATTAATATGTTTGCTACAGTTCTTAGTTTGACTTTATCCAACTGCTTGGATTTATTGATCTATGTTCAGCTGATGTTCAGCCTTACGGCTCAGAGTTTCATGGACTTCATAAAAGCCCAGAGCTATCCTGTCACCTCAGGACAAAGTCAAACCAACCCACCCCAACCTCCTCAGAGAAAGAAGGTAAAGAGAACATGTACTCTATGAACAGCTCTAGTGAACCCTCCTTTTTTTACAGCAATTTACCTGACATTTTTCACTTCAGATTTCAGTTCTATGTCCATTTTTCAAAATGTTACCTAGTTGATTGCAATTTCTTCATTTTTATCCCATTTCAGAGTATGATCAGGTCATGATCTCTTTTCGTCATTTTTCATTTTCTAAGACTAAGTTCCAGATGTACTCATAAATATCCTCATAAACCTGCAATTTGGCATGATTATACTCATATGCATCATATGCATCGCTGTGACCCAACTCTGTGGTTAATATGATATAGGACCAGCACTCTTTCATAGAAAAATCTAAAGTTTTGCAATATAACTAAATTGTAAAGAGGCAAATCTTTGCCCATAACAAAACACCCAGTTTTGAATCAGCTTCAATTTCTTGGATTGTTTTTGCTTACGTAGACTACAAATAGTTTCATTTTGTTGGGATTATTGAGAGAGACAGTAAAAATCAAGGATGCACCTTTGAAATCTAGAACTGCAGGGATTAAATTGTATCAGATGACATCAATTTCATGATATCTTTTTTAAATTATCTAAGTGACTTGTTTGTGAGCTCGGAGGACAGTTATCATATGGCTCTCTTTTACCTTTGTGAGTGAGCAGCTGCATGGTACTTAGTATCTGGCTGGGGTTAAGCTATGACAAGTCCAAAGACTGAAGGGTTTTTCAATTTTTGAATTTTTGACAGCTTGGATAACTTTGCAAGCTCCCAGAACCTTTGCAATTACAGACAGCAGTACTTGCATTTTAGGAAAGAGTAATCCTGTTTGCTTGAGCACACAAAATCAGAAAACCCCTAAGGTTTTACCCATGTATACCCAAAAGTACTCAGCATTTGCTTTTCGAGCTCATCAGCACCACTAAAAAGCAGCTCACTCTTTCTGTGCAATGTGGTGAACTCAGTTACTTACAAACACTGTCCAGGGAGCACAGTTAGGACTCCTGGTCTTGTGGGTGACTAGGCACAGGTGGTTAAAGAGAATATTCTAGAACTGAAGACTTCAGGACCCAAGCTCAGATGCTCTCTGTTACAGGAGTTTACTATGATTGAAAAGACAGAGTGCACATGATCAAAGATGAAGCAACCACAAAAAATAGCTAATGTTGAGACTGATTACAAAGAGAAACTACTTAATCTGTAACTAAAGGAGACACTGCAATGACAGCAAAAAGTTTAAGTTTCTCATGTTTGCTTTCAAGGGGTTTGTGTGGACACTCAGTCATTGATGTTAATACAGTGACATATTTGCTGTAATCTGCCTTCAAGAGGGTTTTCAACATCAGTCCTGCCTGGCAAGGGCAGAATAAAAAGTAACTGGTTTTGGTTGATAAACACTACTTTGTGCTAGAGGAGTGAAAAACAACAGTATCAGACCTATTTTTATGGGGCTTTAAGGAGACCAAGCTAGGAACAAGTAAGCACAGGTTGTAATAAGGAATAAAATTAGGAAATAAGCAGATAAATGCAATCCTTCTGGAAAACATGGGAAGTTATAGGGAAGCTGTACTTCACAACTGTGAGATTTGGTATTACAAATGGGGTTGTGACCTTTAAAGCTAATCCTAACAATAGAAACAGAACATACATTTAAATTAATTTTAAAAATTACTGATCAGAATTCACATGCATCTGAGGCATTTGATTTTCTGGTCCTACTTTACAATGTCACAGGATAGTTATTTAATTCCTTTAAACTTTTCTAGTCGCTTATTCATCTAGTTACCCTTCTCAGTTTGAAAGTTTTAAGGTTCTTGCCCTCACTTTGGATTTTACATTCTACAAAGTTACTCAGCAGCCTAACGGGCAAATTGAGCAGTATGGGGCAAGTTGACCTACCTGAGAAGGAAATGCAGCACACTGCTTCTTATGTAAGTGCTGTTCAGTGCTAAAGAATATCACTTACATTTTATTTGTACTCAATGTTCTGCTGACTAGGAAGCAGGAAATTCGGAATATGATAACAAAGCTGGTCTTTCTCTTGTCTTCCCCAACACAAAATCAATCTATTGTTATAAGGATGGAGGAATGGGAGTAAAGAGAATTAGGGAGAGAAAACTCAAAAGGGTTTTCGTGAAAGGACTGTATCGTTCAGTCTTAGTTAATGTAATTACACAACAGATATTTCCCTAGGCTTTCCTGGTAATCCCTGGAGAAACAGGTTCCTCTAGAGGATCACTCAGGATCTACTTAGTGCAGCCAGGAATACTGCCTTCTCAAACATAAAATCCAGTTTAAGACACTTCTCTCAGACTAAATAACTATGACAAGGTACTAACAGAGCAATCGAGGCTTTGGATGTTAATATCACATCAGCTAATAATGTTTGCTGATGCCAACATCAATCATTCACAAAAAGTGTTATCCTTGTCATTTTTCCAATGTTTTCTGCAGAAAATTCTTCACCAATACAAAAGTGCCCAGTTCTGACTAAATTTTAGTTTAATGACTTGTCAGACCTTTTCAATTTCAACAAATGGGGAGCATTATAAATTCCTTGGCAATACTTCAGTTCTACAGCCATGACTGTTGATTTTATGTTTGGGTTTTTTTTAAATTATGGAGTTAGCAAGATGATTCTTGCATACTTCATTAAGAATTTTTTAAAAGTTATTGTAAGATAAAATTATCCTTTTTATTTTACTTTCACAGCCACAACAGTCAGATTGACATTAGTGATTGCAATGTGATGGATGACTTGTGCAATTGAGGAGTTTTACTATGCTGCTAACTGTGTGTGCTCAAACTGTGAAAAGGAGCCATTTATTTTCCTTTCCTGGTTTTGGAAGGACAGCTGTGTCTTTCAACATCACATTAACAACTGCTGGAGAACATGCCACTACTACTGTGCAGCCGAAGCTGTAAATAGCTGTAAAACTTGATGAAAATAAAAGCTTTGATCTTAAACCCATTTAAGCATTCATATTTTTATTTAACACCTCTAACCTATTACAATTAAGTTTGGATCTTTAAACATAAACAAATGCCTTCCTTTAAAGATATTGACAGCAGAAAAATATAGGAACTGATTTAGAAACTTATAATTTGTGTAGAAATGCATCATGGGGAAAAAAATGCCATGGGTGGGATGAGTGGTCACATTTTCCCTTCTCGTTGTATTGCAATTTGGCTGTGCAGCCCAGAAGGTTTTGAAGTATTGGCTACAACTATCTAAGCAAATTGAACTGTACAAAGCCCCACTGAACTTCATGTCATCCAACTCCATTTTATTGATTTCACTTTGATTCAGAATTATTTTTTTCTTTTTTGATTTCTTTAATTTCTTCTCCTGTCTCTTCATTTCACATTCTTCTCAGTAAGTATAATTTTAGTAAGTTTTACTTATTTTCAGTCTCTCATAGAGAAAAACACATCCTATTTGGATTTCCAACATTTTGTCATTTCTCAAGGAGTGAGGACAGGGAGGAGAAATAGGTTAAGAATTTAAGCATCAATGACCTTAGTGATGGTGTGTGAAGTCAAGTTAAATTGAGCTTTTCACAAAGCATGTGACAGAGCCAGAGTTCAAGTTGATCTAGAATGAAGTGAAATTCTAGTCTTTGTTACAAAGATTTGTATAAGAGATATTTTTAATTACCTCTCTCAGCTTTTATTTAGCAGCCACCACATCAATTTAACTTGTAACATTTAGGAAAAAAGAACTTTTACTTCATAAACACCTGTGCCTCGAGTATGGGGTTTTTGCAGTCCTGATAATGGTTCATTCTATCTTTCCACAATCCCAAGTAATTCTATGAAAACTTCCATGAGACATCAGGCAAAAGAGAACGACAAATGCAATACTGCCAAGATTCTTACTGGAGAGTAAGGAAGAGCTTCCTGTAAATAATTCAAAACCTACAAACATTTATCTGTCACCCTATTTGTTATTTTCATCCTTAGACTGTAAAAACACCCAAATATTTCTAGCTTTGGTTCATTTTCCTTTATTTCTGTAAGAAATTATATTGATAAAGCACTTGGAGAAAAAGGATACAAGCCTCTTCTAACAAAAAACAGAAAGTACTGATATGGATTCTGCTCTCTCCTTTGCTTCTTGGACTGAGAGTGGTTTGTTTCAAAGTTCAAGTATTATTACTGTAGGATTTCATCAGTGCCACCCTCAACTATCACAGAAGCTGCTATGGCAGCAGAGAGTGACTCTCAGCTTAGCAGTCACCTCATTACCTTTATTTCTCCCCAGCAGAAAAGTTGTAGCTAACAGAAATGCTTATGCTTAACTTTGAGTTTCTAAGACATTCTTCGAGGTTTGTAGCACACATCAAGGTCATAGACTGTTTATAAACAAGTCATTCTTGCTCCATTACCCTTTCTGCTCTGAGGTCGGAAAAGCTTTTCTGGCATAAAAATACACAATGAAGATGGTCAGAGCAGTATTCAAGCAGTGAAATACTGGTTTGTTGTCAAAGCTGGAGCAAATCAGAAGTCTAGAGGCCACACTAAGTCCTACAGTCAGCTAAGGGCCTGTAAATAATGACACATATGGCTACACTTTACGATAGTAATAAAAATAATCTTAAAAGTTAACTAGTTACTCTTTCAAACATGCCATATTAACAGTCATATCTTTTATGAGTAAATGAAGACTAAATTCATAGTCCTCACAGCAAGTTTAGACAGAAGAAGGTTTCATAAGACAACTGATGTTAACATAAAACCACTAACCTTCTAATTTTGTCTAGCAGCAGCATTCATTCAAGTTTCTGAATCCTCACATTCCAGCAGGCCAGATGTCACTACATAACACACAGCCACACTATGAGTCTAAATTCTGTCTTCATTACACAACTTATTCATAAGATTTCATAAGTATTTACTTCTCCTATTGCAACTCACAACTTCAGTCTTTTCCCTTCATGAAAAACATGCCACAGGCAACACTGTGGCCATGAACTATGAAAAAGAATTCTCCCAAGAGCCCAAGGCCATTTGAGGATTCTTGTTTAGAGCAATCCATTATTCCACAGGAGCCAGTCAGCCAGAAAGGTTTCATCTTTTTCTAGCTCACTGAAGCGCTGCAATGACCAAAAAGTGAAACGAGGCCTTGGCTGAGATTAAGAACTTCAAACTGCTTTTCCCCGCAATCAAAGCTTTGCCATTTCCCTGTTTTATTTCTTTCAAGGCAGCATCTTGATACTTGAAAGCAATCACCTTTCCATTTGGGTGGAGCCTACCTATAACCTTTTTGCACACTTGTGAACACAAAACCTTCTCACTCCCAATAAACGCTTTAGTGTGAGTAGATGATCTAGTTTCAGTACAAGTGCCACGTTACACCGGCATCACTTTCCTGAGTCCTTTCCAGACACAAAAATGTATCCACAAGCAGCATCTCACTGAAGGAACTGGTTAGCCATTTAACACATAGTCCATACCTTCTCATATGACAAAAAAGGATATTGGAGAACAGCTCAGATGGAAAGGCACCAAGCATGCGTATGTACAAATTCATTCTTAACATAACCCTTGCCCTGCACTTAGTTTTACAATCCAAGTCCTTTCCTGAGTTGTTCCACTCTAGATCGTAATTCAGAATGTAAAAGTTGGATAGTCCCAGTTGGATATGCCTTACCACAGGCTCAATTGTGGGAAGTAGCTGGACTAAAAGAGCATCCAAGGAATCACCTGACAAAAGCTGTTTGCCTCCAACACCAGAGGCACCAGCTCCTCCTCCCATTGATACCTTCAGGATGGCCAGAGATTGCTGACAATGTCTACACATGCAGGCACAAGCCTGGAGTGCTTTAGAAAGGGCTGTAACCTGTGCACAAGTTCTTCATTCTTCCTGGCATTCTACAATTCAGTGTCCTTTGGAAATGCACCACGGGCACTGCACCAGCCACGTTAAGAGAATGTATCCTACACACTGACATGCATGCACACAGCTGTAGATTNGTAGACTCTGTAGATATTTATTTAAATAGTTCTGTTAAAAATTGTCTTCAGCACTTGTACATAGAAATAGGTATGAATTCCACATGAATCATGTAACTAAAGCTTGAAACAATTTACTTACCAGGACCACTTTCCAAGTTCAGTGACTTGTCTTTGGAGTAGTTCAAACTAGACAAAGTATTAGCATTAAAAAGTGGCACATTTCATCAGCCCTTTTATCTTTTCAAGCTACTTTATTCTGAAGGGACTAAAGAGAAAGAATAGGGCCCCACAGTCCCACGAATATCTCACAGCTCCTTGTTACTAANTTCCTTGTTACTACCTTGTCTGTCAATATGCACAGTACTCCATGGCTCACTCCAAAGCAGAGCCCTTCTCACCTGAAAGCACATCTCAGAATTGTAAGTTTAGCCATGACTAAAGAAAAACAACTCTTTTAAACAAATACAACATTAACAAATTATTCTATAAAGATATGGGAGGAAAGGTGCTTTGAAGAACTCCTAACAACAGAAACAAGGTCACACGTGTTTTAGCAGTCTTAGCTTATCTTAGCAATCTCGTGCCTCTGTCTGATATGAGAATCAGTAGAGTCAGCATTTTTTATCATTCACCTGAAAAAATAGCAGAGGGATTTCCCAAAAACTTCATTCTGTTTGGTGTAAGGAAAAGCAGGTTTTATTTGCAATGTCTGCAGTTAGGCTTTAGCGCCCTTGCAAAAGAGCCAGGTTTGTGCATTATCCAAGGTGAAACTGTGACAACCTTAGGTAATTGGTGTAGATAAGGGGACCCTTCCCAGGTAAGAGAGATAGAAGTGTGGCACACAGTGGAGTTTAAAAGCAGACCTAACTGCTACCTAATAGGTCCGGGCTCCATCTGAAAAAATCATGTCTATTAGACCCTTGAGAATCAAACACCCATCTACCTAAATATCACAACCACATAAAGCTTCCCTGTGCAAATGGGCAAGCATTTCATCTCATGGGACATGAGCAACAACATCTATATAACCACAACTAGGAAAAGTGTAGCTTTCTTACTCTGGGTGGCTGCAAGCCAACAGACAATCATGATCTAAATTACAGTCCTTGGCATCATGATTTGAGACACAGAAAACACAGATCACAGGAAAGCACCCACACCACACACAACTCAAATTCAGAATGAGGCCCTAGAATAAAAATTACCGTATTAGGGTATGTCCAGAAAGATAAAAGGAATCCCACCTCATTTGGCAAGGTACTTGGTGACTTAGAGATGACAGAAATACAGAAAAAGTTCCCCTCTCCAATAAACAATACACAAACACTAAGCCCAGACTCATCTAAAAGAGAAATTCTGAGACTCTATCATGAAATCACAAGGTAAAGTTTGGGTCCCAGTGCTTTAGCTTGTGGCAGCAGAGTAAGAAGTATACAGATTTCCTTTGGATATCATTAGAAGAGTGATTACATCCAAGTCATTAACCAAGACTAAACACAGGTCAAATCACAATTTGAAACAAGTAACAGAACCTGGTCTGAGCAAATCCAAAAAATGTCATGAACCATCCTACCAAAGGGAGAGAGAGAAAAATGCCTCTATCTTTACAATAAGAGTATTTTTTATTTCAGTTTTATTGCCTTCATCTCCTTCCATGCTGTAACCTTACAGATGCAAACAATAATGGAACAGGAAGATGCCAAATCCTTACCTGCTTGCAAGTANATCCTTACCTGCTTGCAAGTAATATGCAGAAGCTACAAGACAGACATGTACCAAAAAAGGGTGTTTTGCTGCCACAGTAACAGCCATTTTCCATCCTGGTTTGGAAAACAATACAGACACTTTCATAATGAAACTCAAAGCACTTATACTACACTGGAGAAAGCACTATTTATTCTGAGACAGTCAGAAGTGATTAAGTCTATTAATAGAAGCAGTTATATACAGTAAGTACTTCCTGATATAACTATACGAGACATATGTCAGAAAACAAAATCTCCAAGGAAATTAATGCTTTAAAATTTTAACAGAAAGGTAAGTTTATAATGAATGATGGTAAGAATCTGATTCATCTTCCTCACAAGTCTCCTCAATGGATTTCACAGAAAGAATGAATGTCACAGTAAGTTTCCACTGAAGTATGCAGATGACAACACAGAACTCACTGTTTTCAAGAGGTAGATACAAGGTTTAATAGGTGCAAAAATGTAGACTTCACTCAAGACCATGGTGACACGGGATTCCATGTACAACAACATGAGATTGCTTCCACTAGCCTGTTATCTTTTCAGTGAATTAATAGCAATGTTAGTCAAGATGATGACTTATGCTTTTACTTAAATGGAACAATCTTGCTATAAAACTAATTC
>VZTB01015026.1:0-23688 GCA_013397245.1 Thryothorus ludovicianus | reverse complement strand
ATTTTAGTGTAAACACAGGCTCAATTGATCTGGACTGGTACAAAGAGATCAAACCAATGCATGAGGACATTAAAAATATGCAAGCAACAGAGGCAAAAAAATCTCAACATCCTTTCAGTGCAAGTCTATGGAATACGTCTGAAGACTCTCTAAAAGAATGCAGATACTGCCTGAAACTACAGATGAGGAAAGTTACCTGTAACTCCTGTTCTCTGATGGTGGACATCACAGAGAAGCCACTATGGGGTCTGTGCTCTACATGCACATGACCAGCAGGAGTCCCCTAGCTAAGTGTTTGGCTGCTAAGCTCTAAAAACACTTTTTAAAAAACGTATGTAAAAATTAGAGAAAAGACAGCGCTAGACAAAAGCAAACACTTTTCAGAGAAACCTGGAAGGTAAAACACAAATGTTGCATGGACAGGAAGTGTGACAGTCTGCACAACCATCACTCACTTATTAACTGGAAAAAAGTCCATGACAGAACAGGGCCCCTAGCAGAGATTATTCCTGCTAGCCACCAGCCAGAGACCTACCTAGGGGACTCCTTCCCCCAGTCATACAAACATGCAGCCCCAAAGGCACCATTAGGTTCATCTCGGCATTCATCCTGTGCTCATGAGGATCTACTGCAATAGTCACCTTTAGAGAAAGTTCTGAGCTTTGCAGAAGCCAGCAGGATTCAGTTCCTGGAGATTTCTCACAACCTAAAGGCAAACTGCTAGTTCTGGAAACCCTCTGTTGGTTCAGACAAGCATTTTGACTTGAAAGGTGGTCACCTAGCACCCAAGGACTTTTTCCCTACAATTTAATGCTTATCAGCATGAAAAAAAATATTGTCATCCTGATAAAGACAGCATCTCTAGTAGACACTGTGAAAGAGTTTTTTGGTTTCCCACTAAGTCTACAGGGTTGTTTTTTTTAATTAGAATCCCTTCTTGATCAAGTTTGAGATTTATGCAGAGCAGGAAGTTAGAAGAAAGGACCTAGTTAAATACAGGCTCATAAACAAGTCTTAAAAACCAGAATCTAAATTTGTCAAACATGCTTACATCTTTTTAGTCTATTTACAGTATAATCAGAACATGCAGTAGAGTTCTGAGCATCAATTCACTACTCTAACTGGTAACATTGTCACAAAACAGAATAGGGATATTTACAACTCCCTGCAAGAAAAATGCACCTTTGTTGACTCAAGAATCTTAAAATCAACTGAAAACTCAACTTGTGAGAATTTAATAAAATAAAAGCAAGCACATTTTTAGACTGAGCTAAACTCAATCTCTTTAGACAAATCCTATTAGAAAAGTACACAAACTGCTATTTAGACAATTGAAAACATCCTTGAATGCAGTTACCTCTGTTCTGGACCGCTGTTATTAGGCTGAAGACCTGAAGGGACCTCTTCAGCAACCTCTGTATTCTCTTCTACTACATATTTACAAGAAGGATCCTGCGAGGTAGTCAATTTTCCTTCCTCACTTAAAAAACAAAACAAAACAAAACCAAGAACTTATTTAATGTATTTAACTTTGAAGTTTATTTATAGGGAATTTCAGGCAACAGGAGAAAACTGAGACGGGTCCGTATTTCACATGCAAATGGATTTTAAATTATGATTCCAACATGAAGATCAAGCACATGGCTCTAGACTTTACAAACACCTAATGATGCACTGGTGTTCACATCCATTAAAACTTGACCGGATAAAAGGGCAGGAAACACAGTGGTTGCAAATAAGATCAGAAAGGAAAAAAGGAATGTATGTGATGCCTGAAGCGATAACAATCACGATCCTTAACTATACATACCGATAGGATTTCAACACTCTGAAGCCAGAAGTATGCAAAAATGGAAGAAAGTATAAAAGAAATTCAAGATTCCCTCAGAAACCGGCATTAATAAAGTCTGTCCATGAAACACACCAGCAAAATCATTAAGTCATCACTATCTTACATAATAAACTCCCTAGTAATTCCACAGTGAATACTATGTATGGTTTATGGGGTACAAAGATAGCAGCCCAATCTACTTCACAAACTTCCTCTTGTAGACAAAAACAAATAAAGTTCAGTGAAAAAGCTGTACATTCACACTATGAAGACAGTACCAAGTAACCAGGCGGCTTCAAAAGTCATTAGTGAACAAATCTTCTGGTTTGCCTCTAAACCCAAACTGTTCTGCCTCTCTATTCCACCCTCTTCCACTTCAACCACACCATTATGAGTGAACTAAAATACAAATTTGAGCATATATACCTGCAAGAGATAGTTATAAAGTAGCTCTGAAGTAGACAAACATCAATCTTATACCTCTGTGGCAACAAATCTATTTATTCAAGAAGTGCCAATCTCCTCTGCTGGTTTTCTTCCTATTCTCACAGTTCTCCTTTCCATGGATCCTTTAAATTTCAATGAATCCTTCTCTTTTCTCCTTCTATCCTGCAGAGCCTGCAAAAATACTGTCTTTTGCATTGCAATCTCTCATCAAGTTTTCCCCATCTAATCTCCCCATCTCATTTGCCTTGAAAGTCTTCACATTGCTTCCAAGTAAAAGACTTGCCACCATCACCATTGAAAGTGATGTCCTGATTCTTTTTATTTTTTAAAGATGCTGTCTCCACTAGCATTCTTCCTGTTTGTTGTCCACTCTGAACTAAGTTTAGAAATTACATTTTTGTCCTTTGTATCTTTCCACAAATTAACTACTGCACCTATAAATCCCCTCAATGTTGACTTCAACACCATCAGTTTTCCATTGACAGAAACCTGGATACAGATGAAGTATGGAAACATCCACTTTGAAAGGCAAACAGGCCAGAGCAGAACTTCCATTCACTACTCTAACTGTCCCTTAATTTAGACCTTTTCCCAGCAAGTCGGTTTAAAAACACCACTTGAGCACTGAATCACTATGAAGCAGCACATCTCTATCAGAGTATAACAGTCTCTACGTTTCAGACCTCATCTTTGAGCCCCCTTGTATGTTTCATTGACATTTCCCTTCCAAATCAAGACCCCAGAATCCCCATTACTTGAAGTTTTCAATATGCAATGGGACAGAGTGCCTGGTAATCTCATCTGGGCTTCCATTCCCATAAAAGACTGGACCAGATAACATTTCAAGGTCCCTTCTGACTGAGGCAATTGTATGATACTGCCTCCCTTTGCACCTTTATGTCCTTTTAATTACAGTTCCAGTAGGTAATTCCAGTAGGTAGTGCCAGGAACTGTCACCAGATGCTGCCTCCTCACGTTTGTTCTTGCACCAGTATCACACGTCACAGCTTGAAAAGTGCATGTGAGCTGCTAGTTTAAGGAAAGGTTTAAAGACACCATGGATAACTAAATCAAATTTGTAAACATATAAGAGTAAAAACCATGTAAAAGCATTGTGCAAAAGACAGAACAAACTGGAGAGCAGACACATAATTTACTAAATCAGCAATGCACTATGGATGGCTTCATATCACATCAATCTGCACGGTGTCCCAACACTTGTCTGAAGTGCTGTGATTCATTCCTCTATCAATGCCATTTGATTTAGAAGCACTGTGCAGTCAAAAATTTTCCCTCCTCTGGGCTGAAAAAACCATCAGAAGTTAAGTCACTCAAATGATCAAAATGATGGAATCAAGAGTGATGAAAAGCTGTTTGGTTTTCAAGGTCTATTAATTTTGGATGGTTCAGGAATTATCTCCCACCATTAACAAAGTAAATTAATTTAAACAATAGGCAATGTAAGGAGTAACACTGGATAAGTTTCTTATACTGGAATGAACTTGGGGTTGCTTATTTTTAAGCAACTTCCAAGACATACTGACAATTTCTTTTTAGTATTTAAAGTTAGAACAGGAACAGATACTAGGAAGTTATTGTAAAAGAATGAGAAGAGGGTGCATGCTGAAATGCTGTAGCAGTGTGTTCCACCCTGTGTCAACATCAGGGTGGAAGCAGGACACATCACCTTCAATAAAGGCAGAATTTTTGCACATCATACTGCTTTGTGGCCTCTGTTTCCCGACATAAATATTTGATACTAAAGGAAAACTATGAACATTAAATCTGAGATCACAGTATCTTAATAAATGGAATGGAGTAGACAAGACTGAAATGTGTTCTATTCTCATAAAAAGATCACAGTGTTGATATACATATAATATACCATTTGACCATATTGTAAGTCACTTATTCCTGAATATTTGTATCAGAAGATAGCAAAATTAAGAAGTTGTTCTTCTGGTTGTTCTAGAATCCATGTACCACGTGTAGTCCAGAACAGATTTAACACCATCGTGCATACCACCAAGAGTGATCACTCCAAGTGTCTGATGACCTACACTCAAAAGGAGGGCCTGGCTGGCCTTCAAGGTCTGTCCTCCATCCTCCTGGATGAGAAGAACGAAATTCCAATCCAAATCTAAGAACTCTGTGCAAAATTTTAAAAGCTTAGTTTTGACGTACATGAAAAACATGCATCAGGGACAAAACCTAAGCCAGTCTTCTGCTAACGACCTTTTACTGAAACTAAGGCCTGATAAGTCACATGTTATAGGAATTAACTAGAAGTCAGATTTCAAAAGTTATTTTGAGAAGTTTGTAGTTAAAGCCTCAGGAATTATCACTCAAAAAGAACTCTATTTGATGATACAGTGTTCCATCAACAGTGTTCTATTTACACAGAGGGAAGACAATAAATAGGCATTCTTACCTTTTGAAAACAGCAGTTTCAGTTTTAGCATCTACAGTTAGGCTCAGTGTCTCCTTCATGCTGCCATTCATGACTGTCTCGGTTACCTTGTCTGCATTTTCCACATCATCCTCTCCATCTGAGCTGGCCTCCATAGCAACACTTCCTGGGGCTGCAAGTAGAAATAGAAGTAATTTAGTATATGGCTGATTATGCTCCTATTTCATGTGCAAGCACATAAGCCAATATATCAAGAACAGTATTTCTGCAGTTTTACACACTTCTTGAATTCTTTCTTACAGAGAATGTCACCTTTCTTCAAGTGCTGCATAGAGAGCATGAGTATTACTTACAGAGAGCTTAAGAAAAAGCCAGTCTGTAGCTTTTTTCATTTTGACTGCAACAATGGTTAGTGCAACAGTTTTGCCCAAACAAGGCCTTTGTAGGATTATGGTGACAAACTATTCTTCTGTATAGTTAAATTCATTACAAATCTGCACAGTACAAATTTGCTTCCAAGAACTAACGAATCTTTGGGATGTCCAGTCTGCCCAGATTTCTCACCTGCACTTCTTCCACTCTCTGGTAATAATAGATACAAAAAAAGCTCAATAAAATATTTTTGACCTTTTAACCAGTTCATACATGTAGAACAACTAGGGCATGCTTAGTAAAGGAGGCTTAGAAAGGAAGGAGAAATTTGAACACATTGAGGCTACTGACCTATTGCCACACAAGGACAAGGACAAGACTGGAGGCTACCATTCTTGATGGGCATCAGTTCAGCTAAATGCTGACACAAGTGAGAAGACTCTCTAACAGAACAAACTTTGTTTCTTTGTAATGCTTTCCTGTTCATGATGAGCAGACCTTTTTAAGGTATCAGTAACACTGGCTCTTGTTTTAAACAGGAAACTATTTTAATTCTAGTGTATAAATTCTTTGAAAAGTCACTTTTGATACCTTTCAGAACAGCAGAAGAGCCAGAGAAGAGTCACTAGAAACCTAACATTTTAAAGTTCAGGGAGATTTTTCTTATGTATGACTCCTGTGATCAAGCCATTTGCATTTGGGGATGCAGTTTACTTACTCTCTAGCTGTGCTGTAAGAGTAGTTGCATTCGCACTCAAGGGATCACCTGGATCTGTGTTTGTTTCCATTTCCACAGGAGAATTACTTCTTAAGGAGTCTTTTGAGCTTCAAGTAGAATAAAAAAAACTTTAGAAACATTTCTCAATAGCAAAACGAAGTGTTCTTAAAACAGTATATTAGTCCTCTATGAAAAATATAAGGTCTAGAACTATACTGAAACTGAATTACAGCAAGTTTGTTTTTAAAAGTGCTGGAAAGACATGCTAAATAAAAGTTTTTTAATGCAAAAAATGCATCAGAGCTGAGCTGAGGGTGCTCAGTAAATTTTATTTTTACTTGATTTTGTTACATTACTTGATTTTGTTACATGCCCCTGGTAACTAAGGCATACAGGTATGACCAGCTCCTTTCAGGGTTTCCAGATATTTTTAACCGTTTTGCTAAATGCATTTTTTCAGCTTGATAGTTCTCTGTTGAGACTGACAGTGCAGTCATGAACCACTACAAGTGTGATTTCACTACTTGATTTTATATACAGTATAGCTACAAGTTCTTCATTCTAAGGAACTCAGATGACAAGATTTGGCCACTTGAAAAAAATGTCACCATTTACAGAATGTCTCTTCTATCCAGTAATGTGGCAACTCTAAGTCTTCATTTTCTAGGCCCTTAATTTGATTATCAATTTACCTGCCTCAAACATGAAACAACACTGTTTTATGTGGGGAAAAAAACCCATACTTTTATATATGAGCTGTTTTATTGCCCAGACAAAGTCAAAAGCCAAATGTATAAAAGCAAAGTCTTTCCAATATGAGAAGGAATTAGTTCTTGACTGCCAATATTTGGCAACTCAAAATTTACGTCTATTTGATTAGGTACATACACAAGACACAAGTAGAGTGCAGAGTTCAATCAAAAAAAAGAACAGCATTATCTTGGGTGTTCTCAAAATCATGCAGAACTACTTAACCCAGCTATCACAGCTGCATAACAATATGAAATTTAAAAAAACCCAAAACACTAGCACCCTCCAGCCTGGAAAGGGTGATCATACAGACACATGCTGTTGGAACACACGGTGCTCTTCAGATACTTTACATCCACCAGCAACGCAGGCTTGGGTAGAAATGGACACCCCAAGAAAAGCAAACACACCCTGAATTTTTACCTCAAAGAGGATGTGAAGTCAGAAAAGGAAGCCCAGCCAGTTTCTTTAGCTGGCACAGGTGCTTCAGTACTCCACACAGCAGAGCCAACAGAATCCAGACTGGCACCATGGGCAGTCTCCATGGGTACATCGAAGTTTGCTGACCAGTTAGGTGCTGAAAAACCAACATGAAGTTCATTAGGAACGAATTTCTGTAAAGAACACAACTGCACAAATGCCTAACACACTGATTCTCTCTATGCACATTCCATAAAGAGAAGCAAGATTCATAACTAGACTTGAAAGCACATGCAGAAAAATCCTGTACATCCTGTTAAAAAATGAATGTATTCCCTAAAAGGAAAATTCTGCTAGTAAGGCAGAATTTTAAGATCAGTAATTCAGAGCACTCCGCTAAAAAAAAAAAAAGTTTATCTGAAGAACAAAACTAATAAAACATTAAATCACAAGTACAATTCTGCTTTATCTTTTAAATTAACCTCAATTTTGGTACCATTTTTCAAACTAACTTCTACAATAATGAAAATCATAAGATTTATCATCCTTTCTCAATTTCTTCAAATAATTGCTCATGCACTAACACCACTGCTAAGTTTCAGAAAAGTTTAAGGCTTTTTATAACTTAAAATATTTATTGATATTTTAAATTTGGGAGCAACTGTGAATAGCATTTAATTTAGGATAGGTCAATTCAAAATACTTCACCTACCCAAGGCAAACATGTTTTCATTAACACTTACATACAAAAAAACAGGCTGAAAAGGAAGCTCTGACTAGCAATTAGAAATTCCAACCCAGGCAGATATGGGAGGAGACCCACATGGATCAAAACTTGTTTGACACACAGATGCCAACGACACCAATCTGACAAAAGAAAAGAAAACCCTTAACTTTTCCTTCTATTTTAATTCCTTACAGTCTAGATAAACACAGGGCTTTTACCTACAGACACTGCCAGTTTAACAAAAGCCAGTTTAGTTGGAATGGAATGTGAAAGCTTTTCAACTTATTACATCAGTTAAGATTCCACAGAGGAGTCTCCTGATGTGTATCTTTCATTCACATTTGAAACCAGAGCAATAAAAGTTCACTTAGCTTCTGAAGGAAGTCTTCTAAAGGAGCATTGTTAGACAAAAAGTTGGTCTGAAAGGCTTCCAGTAAAAATACCATCTTGTGGGTTTGGATAGTAATATACAAGGTTTTGTAGGCACTCAATATCTGTAAGTATTTAATCCTCCCCCTTTCTAACTACTCCTCCTTTCTTAACTCTTGAAGAGTAGAAATATGAATTTTAGATAAAGTGATTTAAGACATGTAAGGAATTCAGATTTCCCAATATATGCATGCTCTGTGGCAAGTGGGAAAGACTACTTTAAGACAGTTGGAATAAAAGCAGTCAATGAGGAAACTCCTACAAAATCAGGCTGCTACATCTAACAATTTCCTACACCCAAAGCAGCAGGGTAAAAAGCTACGTACGTTCACTTAAGTCTACTTCCATTTTGTCCTCTGTATTGGTGTGGGATTCGAACAAGTCTTGTTTAGTTCCATCCTCTTCTTCGGAATCTGTACTTTCTTCACTGTCTGTACTGCCCGAACTTCAAATACAAAGAGAAAGTTTATATTGTTTTTAGTAAAACACCTTGGGCACAATGAAATACTGCAATTATTTCTGGCAGATTACCTGAGGTATAATTTTTAGCTCTTAGTATTCCCCTCATTTCTCTCTCAAAGAAACAAGTTTTAAGATTTTTCACTTGATAACATGAAGAGTCTTTCAGCAGATATTGAGGGAGGCTGCATAGCCCTGAGTTTTGGGGACTAGATGCTCCCTCCACTCAATGTGTTCTCCTTTATTCACAACCATACTGGCATTGTAGTGAGGACAGCAAGGTCTAATAGGGGTGTGGAACTGGGCTGCCTTGTGCAAAGCAAAGACAGCTGGGCCAGTTTAAAAAGCCAAAGGAAAGAATACACAGCAGGGAAGAAAGCCAAAACCAACAAGCTATGAAAGCCAAAGTGCATCTTCTGCAAATTATGGCCAGAAAACAAAGCACTAGAGCTGCATCTCCTCTCATTTCTCCACAGAATGGAAATACCTAGTTTTGCTGGACAGTCTGGACTAAGACAGACTGCACCAGAGGACAGAGGTGTTACTGCAGCCTCACTAAACTGCTATTTGGATGAGAAACACCCTTCTCACCTGGAACGCCTCTGGGATTCTGGTGCAAATGTAATGTGTTTTTCTTCCCAAATGTCCTCTTCATCAGAGCCACCATCATCAAACTGCTGTATCCGCTCCTTACAGCATGCCTCAAACAAGGCTATATTGCCCTAAATACAGCAAAAGTACAAAATCCATAGGACATTAGTAAGCATCTTGAAAATACATGACTATTCTGAAGAGAATCTTAAGCATTTCTCTAAAAGCAGCAAAAAACCAGAATGTATTAATTTAAAGCTTGTCAAGAAAATATGCAGTGCTGCTTGTTTTACTTGGCTACTAATGAGCTGAGTGGACCAAAGAACACTTAAGAGCTTCCATCATGTTTAAAAATGGGATGTGGAAGTGACCCCCAAGAGCTTTCCAGACAATCAGAGCACAAAGTACTTGAGTTTATTTTCTGTAGAGGGGTGTCATTTTAGCTCAAGCAATAAATGAATATCAAAGCTCAGAGACTCAGTCCTTACTTTCCTGTCACTGCAATCTCACTGAAGATTTAAATAGCTTCTAATCATAAAACATAAGTGTGCAACGTGCACAAATCAGATCTAAGCCCAATCTTAAACCCAGTTATACAAATTAGAAGCACTTCTGCTTAATACTGATCAAAAAGAACAATAATTGTGCCTTCCAATTAGCAAATCTCATGATACCAGAATAAGGTAGGGTAATTATTCTCCAGTGATTTCCACATAAAAGGAGTAAATATAACCACTGCCAAAACTTTGAGGTCATGCCAAAATTTAAAAGACAGTAATTTTTCTGATAATCCTGGAACAGATACTTACACTTTCATTTGTATTGAGGGTAAAATTGATGTCCGAAACACGATCAAAAGAAACACTAGAAGAAGAAAAGAAATGTACTCAATAAAACAGGATTTTCTATTGTGACATGAAGACATTTAATTTCTCTTTGGTTTCTTATTTTCCAATAATCTAAAAATAGAAGATAAAAGACAAAGCAGTCTCCAACAAAAGCAGCCAAAATTATACACCAAGGAAGCCTGGCATTCCTGTGATTTTTTTAACTGTTAAATATTTTAAACAAAATATTTAAACACGGAACATTGCCATCTACAGTTAAGTGTATGCAACAAGTCTAAACAAGCATAACTGAAATGATATACTCAGGTCTCAAACACTGTATTTCTATTACCTGGAAAAATCCTAGGCCTCAAGAATGCCTAACACGACTATGCTCTACCATGATACACATCAAAATCCTGCAAATATCTGCATTTACAATTCTTATATATTTTAACTGATTTTACCCTTCTATCAAAGGACCTTTTCAACAGGAAGGGACAAAATGAAAAATAATATAAAATTCTGTTTCCTAAGAAAAGAACCTCACAAATTTTTTTTTTAACCAATCATTGGAATATTTTCCCAAACATATTGCTATATATTAGACTTGACACATCTTTACATATCAAAAGAGTTCATAAATTCTTTGTCTAGCCATGAATGCATTCAGCAGACACACACTACTCCTCTAATATTCATTGCATTATGAAGTAGGGAAAAAGGTTAAGTGGTCTAAAGGAACCTAAGTTGCAAGTGTGACTGTATTACTATGCAAGATACCATCTGAATTGTACTATGCTACACAGGAAGCTTAGAGTGTAAATGATTCTTGCACAGAAGGCATAACTTCAAAGTAACTCCACCTACAGCTTAATTCAACTCATGAGTACATCATCAGTGTACCTGTCACAAGTCTTGACATCTCCTGACATAAGTAGTCATCTTCTTCCTACCAAGAGAACAGGCTTCCAAAGTCATGAACTTAAAGGAATTCCAACTACTATCCTTGCCAAAATCCACTTGCTACAAACAAAATTAAGCAGGATCCTGTGTTACTTCCTCTACCATCATACCTTAATCTCTAATTTCAGCAGGTTCTGTGGTGTAAAAAGGCAGCAATGCTTCTTGGATGGAAGATACAAGCTTCAGTCAGACATCGCTTACTTAAACAGGTCTTATAGAAGAGCACTGAGATTATTATAAAAATACCCTTCTAAAAACCATCTTGAAGTAATGTCTTTTATTCCTACCTGCATGTTCTGGCATCCCAAGCCACAAAATCTTATAAAAACCGTGATCAACTCTACCATCAGCAAGAACCCCCTTTCTCTCTCCCCTTTTCTGTTTACTGCATTTGTTTACTTATGAAGAAGGATACCAGCTTTTGTGAGGGGTGTTTTCTGCAGCTTGCTGGTTTTTGTTTTGTTTGGGGGTTTTTAACCTGATCAAGACTGTTCTCATTTCCTCATCTTTCACTTATTTGTAGAAATTAGTCTTAACTGCCTCCACCTTATAAACAAAGGTAGATTTACAATGCCCTTCCTTACTCTCCCCTACAGAAAAGTACACTCAAAGATAATGTTGCTCCTATCATCTTTTCCAGGAAAACTTAGAAGTAGAGCTATTCATCTGGTCATCAGCATGGGAAAAAACCACTTTGAGACAATGTGAAACAGTGACCTGACCAAACAGGGTCAGGTCAACAGAACTATAGCTCTCTGCTAAAAAGACTCTGTTAAAAATCAGTTATAATTCAGTTTTTTGTTCACAAGCACAGCATTCTCAACACTGGCACAACCAGGAGATTAGAAAAAGAAGAGAAGCTGCTGCTTTCCTCTGCTCAAGGAGGCTTCTATTGACGCACAGAGATGGCACAAAAAGACAGGACTGATTGGCAACTGCTTCACATCAGTAAATGCTTGTACTTATCAGCAAAAACACAGTGAAAAACACAGGAAAAAAGAAAACTCAAAAGGCTATAGCCAAACTCAGTGTAATATTATACTCACTTGCCAATGTCATCTTGATCAGCAAACTTCTCATCGTTGAAGCCAAACTGGTCAATAAAATTGGACGTCATTTGTTGCATCTGATAATCAGAAAAGGCCTGGCAACCCCAGGACCAACGACAGTGATATAATGATTCTACTAATACTCTAAAATCTATTTGCCCATTTTGCTTCAAAGAAATAAAAGTCTGTCTAAACTAAACATAAAAGGACAGGAAAAGGATTTGTATTAACCTCTGAATTTTGAAAAGTAGCATCAACTAATCCTACTTACATTTACTGACTTGAAAGCCAATCTAACAGCTTTCAATAAAAAAGTTAAATTTGTAGTTTAATCACATCAACCAGCACCTTTCCAGAGACACAGAGAAACAACACTATATAAAAGAAAAATCTGTTTTGCTCAAAACAACATGAAGTTATAAATAGTAAGAACCAGTAAACTATATATAGATACTAAAGCACAGTTGCATATTTATTATGCAGGTATCACTGGCAAAATCAGTCTTGGGCACACACACCAGCAGCATCTATTAAATATTAGAAGAATGAAACCATTAAACATTTTACATCTCAGTGCAGCATCACTGACACAACTGTGCTGGTTTTTTTAAATAAAGATGACAGTGTCAACTGCCAGCAGATTGGTATATACACTAAAGCACATGTGGGCATCATCTATCTGTAACGATAGCTTTTGACTCTCATTTCCCAGGACTATCATTAAATTACTATACACCCTCTAGGGACTTTTAATAACATTATTTCCATGTGTAAAGTCAGTCAATGCTAAGGTATTCTAGGAAATAAAGCTGTCATGTCAACTCTCTTGGCTTCTTGCCCAGGTAGCTGAGGGGACACAGTATGGTGGCAAAGTTGAACAAAGTGATTATGGAAAGAAAACAAAAGAACAATCAAAAAACCCCGAGTTTAGATTAAGGCATTATGAAAACTGAAGGAAAAAGAAAATATATATAAAAGGAGGAGGTATACAGCAAGACAAACTTGAAAGAAGAAGCACTGGACCATCTGCATTTCTCCAGATTAACTACCTGGAACTGCTGGGATTGCCTAGGCACAGCAGGTCACTAAGGGGATGCATGAAAAGCACAGAGATATTAGAAGATCTTACTTTCTCACTAAAGCTGCTACAGATAGCACCCGACTTATCAAGTTTTTGTACAGGTGCACCTTACAGGTACAAATGCACTTAATCAGATAAAAGTGTAACAGATTCTTTAAGATTGAGCCACCACCCACAATTCAAACTTAGACAAGCAATTACTTATTATAAAAACTATAGAAAATGCATAAAATACCAAAGCCAGTATTAGACTAGGTAGTTACTACACAGCTGATAATGTGATCTGAAAGATTTTGGTTAGTAACCCAGACAAATAATGTCATCTAAAGCATTTTATTCCATATAAGTGATCTATTGGCAATCTTGGGCCACAAGGCTCCCAACTCTTTCACGACCAGCAAAAGAATTCAAACAAACGCTTATGAGTCTGGTAAGACATAGTTGTGTGCATGCACAGATGCTTAAGTTTTAATTTAAACTTTCTAGATTTATATTTGCTTGTGAGAGAAAATAAAAGTACCACTGCTTTTTAAAAAATGTCTTAATTTACTTTTACAGAAAGAGTAACTTAAGCTGTTAAAAGAATTCAACTCACCTGCTGCAAAGAAGAATCCTGAGAGAAGCCAGTTTCTTTAAAGTCTATTTCATCATCACTGGAAGAATGAATGTGGCAGGTAGTAACCTATACAAAGAAATTGGGTCATTGGCATAGCAGATAATGCATTTGTTTATTTCAGATAAAAGAAATTGTTTTAATGCTTTCTCTTTCTAGTCTATTTCTATTCTTGAAAACTGCAGAGTTTGGAAATAAGTTTTCAAGTAAGTTTTACTATTATTACATCAAGTACCTCCACACACATGACTGTGTATCTAAAGAAACAATTAGTGCCATTTTTTATAAGTCTAAAATTCTTCCTCTTTACATGATCCTTCTCTTAGTCTTGACCAAGAAGTAGTTTCTACCCAGAGGAAAAATAACATTCATCTGCAAGCCCTACACATTTTGCATTCACAGGCTCATGAAAAAATGCCTTATGTACATCTTTTGGTCCAGTTCACAAGTTGCAGAGTTTCAGATTAATTTCCTATTGCTTCTATCGACACCTGTTAACATCATACTCCAGTTAATATTTATGTTGAAACAGCAAATTCAACAATGAATTATAGTCCAAATAACATAGAACTAGCACAAGTTAACAAAGCCACATGCAAGGCACAGCATTCCTGGAGAGTCAGGTAAAATAAAATTCATGAACTGGTCTGTTGACATCAGAAACTGCCTCTGCTTATTGACGTCTCCAAGTGATTACTCTTAGGCTGTATTTTTAACATAAGTAGAAGAGGTTTGTGTAATCAAGTGTTTTCCCAAAAGTGCAACCACTACAGCTGTATGCAGAAGAAATGTGGCAGGTGCACAACTGTAAGAAAAGTCACTTCAGCAAGGTCACTAACACAGGCAGTGGAATGCAGGTAGCAGTCTTCTGTTAAACTTGTACTGGGTCATTTACATCCTGTAGATAAAGCAATCAACACCAGCTCCTGCACTTCTATTTTGTACTCTCAAGCAGACAGGAGTTTTCAAGGACACTACCTTGAAGAGGTAAAGAAATCTTCCTCCTTGCAGATTGCCCGGGATTAGCTACACTAGGTAATGAACCACTTAGCTATTACAAGCTGATCCATCTGCATTATACCTGCACAAATATCAATTATATGACTTTAGTTAAAAAGTAAACTATAGAATTATCGGTTCCATAACTCAGCAGCTAGGGGTACTCCTTACAAGTACACTGGATTTTGGAAGATTGACAGTGCTGCTGAGAAAAAGAAACTGTCCAAGTAAAGCAGCAGGAATTTTCATACCTTACCCATCACTACTTACCAGATCCACTGTATTCCTCTTGTTGGTTTCTCCTAAAGAGCTTGTGCAGAATGTTTCCCATCGTTCTCTGACCTCCTCTGGAAGTTCTAGCACAGGGAACAAAAGAAAACAAACCAATGAGAAATTATCAACAATGAAGCATCATTGAATTTTCAAATATTTTTTTTCTGCTCTACCAAAAATGATAAGAACATACACATCCTCCTAAATCCATAAATGGAACTCCATCGAGCAAACAAGTCCAAATTAAGCAGGTAAGCACCGCTTTTCATCTATTGCAGGGAGCTTTAACACTGAAATAAAAATGCTTAAGCATTTGTTTAAGAATGACTGCTTTAAATTGAATGCTTCCGAAGTAATCCAGTTATTTTCTTCTTTAATCCAACAGCTGCCTTCTAATTTAAGTTTGCTTAATTTCCTCAGCATTTGATAATGAAAGCCCTGAAGATCAAGTTAAGACCATGAATGAATACCTTTGATGAGCTGCTGGACTAGTGTGCTGTTTGGCCCCTTATCTGTACTGTGCACAATGCAGTTTGCTATCCTTGTCAGGTGACCCATGTAGCCGTGCCTTCTTCCTCCTTCAGCCCTGCAAGAGACCAAGAGTCCAACTGCTGCACTCAGAGCAACGCTGACACCGCACGTACAACACTGCCAGAGCCAAGGTGCTACACGAGACAATCAACTGTGTTCTTAGGTTAGAGCTGCATCCTGAAACACTTAAGAATTTAAGGTATCAACTGGTTTGACTTCACTGAGCCAGTTTAGGAGACTTAACAAGCACAAAGTACCTAGAAGGACATACAGGTGTTTGTAATGCTTGTGTAGAAAGCAAAATGCATAGCATTAGCAAAATAATGACAGAATTAGCAACTGATTCCGAGTTTTTAAGAAATTTCTGTTGCTGAGAGTATTCTGCAAAACTCCAAAAAACCAAGTATTCCCTCAGAGCTTTCGGCCCATGATCAAAAGGGAAAAGCATTCTTAAATATGTTTTAGTATTTCAGGGCTTCCTATGATTACATGATACCCATTTAAGTTAGGGTCGCTGCTTTCCTGAAATTTAGGGACATTTACCTGGTTACCAAAGCTAAAATTATAAAGCCATTTACACATTTCACACAGAACTGCTCTGCAAAAGCAGGAAATACCAGACGTTAGAGTAGTGCTTTGAACACCTACTGCCAGTTGGAACCACTGCAAATCTGACCAAATAGCAATCGTGACAGGTCCAGCTTGAACTGATTCTCTAGAATTTGATGTGAGCCAACCAAGCTTTTGCTGCATCTGTTTAAGGTTTTGTGTTTTAAATAAAAACCAAGAAAGACCCACTCACCCAGCTAGACAAACCTCCTGTGACTGACATCTTTGTAAAGTGACAGCTGCTCATGAGGCACTTTGTTATTTGAACACAGATCACATGATTTTATTTTCCACCATCATCTAACACATGAGGCAACTGAAATTATGTTATGTCTATGCAAGATATCATGAACAAACTACCACACTGTTTACAGCTTGCTTAGGTAAGCATATTCAAAACAAGCAGCACATGATAATAGCAAAGGTTATAGTTTCTAATACAGGATACAACACAGTGCTTCTATTTGACAAACTCAATTTGTCACTGCCAAGCCAGAAAGTCTGAAATACAACTTTTCTTAGCAAATGTTTATTAATCCCAGTGAACTAAACAACTTTTACTATGTCAGATTTTTACCAGCAGAAAGCAGTCACCCTTAAGTTTCTAAAACTGCTTGAAATAACATTAAGTGTTAGAATAAAAAAGGACTAAAAAAATACCCATTTCCTGAAATAGCTAAGCTAGAAGTACTCTTGAAGATTTATATTTTACAGTTGGAGCCAAACCTGTATAAAAGTGGACAGAGGAGTGAATCCATTACAAGTCTGTTTCCAGATAAAAGCACTATCTAAGGTCTAAAACACTATTTTCTCCATTAATATTCCCAAATGTGAGACTAAGTATTTAATTAAATCATTCATGTGGTAAGCACTAAATATTTAATTAAATCATTCATATGGTAAGCACTGGATCAAGAACAGTCTTATCCACGTAAAACTTAAAATTTAGGTTGGAATTACAGAGGAAATTTTTCATATTTGTCTCCTACGATAATCTAATTGCCAGTAAAGTTGGCAATTCTCTATAATGTCAGGAAGACTGATAAAAAATGGAAGACATTCAGGAGAGCATGTTTTCTACAGTTAAATTTAGCACATTCCTTTTTTTGTTACCCCCCCCTTCACCATTCCAGGTCAGTTATGTTAGCCATATATTTACTATCTGATTCACTTAAGATAGGAACAGGAATGTTTGGGGAGTGGAACTGTCTCAACATTCCATCAAACTAGCAGCACTACCTCTGCTAGTTAATTCAATATTTTGACAGGTCAGAACTAACATTTACTGTTCAGTATCTCACCAGTTAAAATGATTTGGCCTTCATGAGAATTTTACCACCTCAGATGACGACTGAGGATTTTTTCTCCTGCTACAAAAACAGTTTCAGACAACGAAACTTGAAGCTTACTTCCTTTCAATCACAGAATTTTAGAAGGTATTCTATTGCTGAGGAATTGGCTTTTACTACTTGGGAGTCTGATACTCCCCAGTATCTGATATGCTTTGATGTGCTCACAAATAATTCTCAGCTGCTTACTGGGGAAAAGTATCTCCTGCACCCTCAAAACTTACAGTATGTTTCTGTACTTGAACATGGGCAAACTTTAAAGATCACAGTGATATCTCACACATGGCAAAAATGACACTCTTGTGCTCCCAAATGCTCACAGGAGAAAGAATTAGAATGCTACCAAAAAGCACAAGAAAAAGCTTTAACCCAAATATTTACCTACAAGTGATTTTACAACCGGCTAGATCACTTCTGAATTGTTTATACATTAATTTCACAACTCAACTCTTATTTAGACAATTGCAGGGAATGAGGAAACTAATTACTCACTGTTTCTTCTCATTCATCTCCCACGCTTCAAGTATTCTTTCTATTAATTGGCACTTAAGGAAGAGCTGTCAAAAAAGCAAAATATGCTTAGTAGCAATAAAATGGAATACTATTTATGCATTTTACAGTTGATAATAAAGACTATTGATTTCATGTTCAGGATACATACTTTCATTAAAGGGTTGCAAGTCCAGCAGTCAGCTCACAACCTGAAACCTTATTAATTCTACTCCTTTTAAGCGCTGAGGTTGTTGTAGTAGCATAAAGCAACTAAAATAGCAATTTTAAGCCTTAAAAATAGGAGGAACTGCTGGGAAAAAAATACTTGCAGCTCTTCACCATGCTCATTTTGGAGCAACAAAAAAAAAAATCTACTCTATGGCAGTTTCAGGTTTAACATCCTGAACTAACATTTTAAATAAAACCAGAAAGACATTCTTTTTCATTCTATACACTAAGTAGAACTTAGGTGTATTTTATGCAAAATTAACTGCATGGAAACAGGAAAATTCAATAGAAACACAAAATACAACTTACATGTTTCAGTAAGAGATTGTCCCCACTGGAATCCTGATCTGTAATTGTGCCATTTTCTGTGTTTTCAAGAGGACTTGCAAGAATCAATGCAATACAGATTTCTACTTGAGTATGCAAAAAGTTATTCCACGTATACTTAAAAAACATGTCCTGAAAAAAACAAATTCACCAAGGTTTACACAAACCAGTATCTTTTCATTAAACATAACCAACAGTCTCATCCACCTAATCATCTGAATGACTACATTGGAAGAAATATTTTAAGTTTTACACTAAGTATTATTGTACAAGAGAAAATTTTTGACCCACAAAAAATTTTTGTGCTTGCTATTATCTGAACACAAGGAATACTATAATGGATTAGAACAAGAATGTAACTAATTGGATTTATTGCAGGGGTCACAAGTAATGCACTTTCAGACTACGAAGATAGGGAGAAATAATGCTCCTTTACATTTCTTCTGCCAGCTGCATCCCAGAAGGTCCCAGAGGCAGAAGTTATTTATGACCTTAGAAGTCCTTAACTTTTTTGAGGTCACTTAACCTTGCCAGTGTCTATAATACCCTTTTATAAAAGTGCTCCTCACTTCATTGAGATTCCTTATGAAATTGTATCTACCTGTTTCAAACCTATCATCCACTACCTCAGATAATCTAGAAGCAGTTTAAAATTATTAACAAAGCACAAAACAAATACTGAGGTTGAGATACAATAAAATGCATTTAGTCAAGTTCCTGCTCCTCCTCATTCTTTCTCTTAACCACAGGAAAGATTTTTGTCAAGCCTAGTAATTTTAGGCTACTCACTGCAAAATTCAAATGATTGCTGTCACTGGTAAAATGTAGTGAGTTCTGGAAATATGTGCAGTGATTGGAACAGTATTGAACAATTTTAGTTTCATTCAAAGTACAGCTAAAGGTCTTCAATCTATCTTCAGTCCTCTTACACTAATGACACTCTCTCATAACTTTTCCTAAGTCAAGTCTGTCCAGTAAAATGTGCTGTTTCAGCAAACAGCATGAAGCACTGAGATTTCTATGGCTACCATTACTTTTTTCCTTATGTAAGGAAATAGAAAAGTGCTTTCAAACCTCCCTGAGCTTAATAGATTACAAAATAATCTATTTACTAGAACATGCAAGTATTCATAGTGTGTGTGTTCCCTTAGACAATGGATGTAGGAAAAACTTCAGCTACAGTGAAGTCAGCTATTTGTATAAAAGTTATTACCTGTCTGCAAACCCAATTGTGAAGAAAATTTGAGATGAAAATATTTCAATCACACTATTAATCAGTCATAGGAAAAAGGAGGTTTGGACTAAAATCAGGGAAGAGCAGGTGTTTACACTTTAAGCTTGCAACTGCCAACTTATGAGTTTATATATTGTTATTCAGTAACTAGTTTAAGTTCTACATGATTGGCTAGTTATTTTTTAATCAACAACATTTGGATTTCTTAGGTGAACCTAAACACAAGGAATACATCTGCTACAGTGGAAGTATGAGGTAGGAAGTACTCAAAGTACATTTCACATTAGCAAAGAGCAATGACATAGGTAACAGTTTGTTGTACACCTACCTTGCTTTGAGCTTTGAAGGAGTACAAGCTACCAAGAATAACTCTTCCTTTAGAGGACAGTGCTGAGATACCATTTTGTAGGCCATATATTAGCGGGGAAAAAGGGCTTAGAGGGAACAACTTAGGGATAAAATGAAAAGAGCAACGATGCCTTGAACATGGCCAAAAACTTGAGAACATCCAGTTGAAAATTAAGCTTACTAAGAAAACAACTTCATGTATTTATGAAGGTGTAGCAAGAACCATTCAAGTGGTAAGAGGAAAACACTGACCTCAGACAGACTGATTAACAGTAAAATCTAATATTAGAAGTTCTTAAACTGAGAAATAGACATCACAATACAAAGGTGCTGAAAAGTTAGGCTGGAAAAGAAGTTAGACTAGAAAATTATATGCCAAGTCGGAAAAAGCAGACAAGATCTTAACAGCAATCCATAAAAATAAAGACATCATAAAGTTCTTACCAGTATTACTCCTATGCTGTTAAGTTCTATAAGCTCCTGATTCACACTGCTTGTATTTGTCTGTAAAAGGCTAGATATTAATCTAATCACATTTAAACGTGTGTTTCCTACAGGTGGATCCAGTACACCCCACGTTGTCTTCATGACGCTTTTCTGAAAAAGAAGGAAGTTTAATACATAAACTCATTAAAATACATTTTTGTTATTTCAAGCTTATCATTACCACATACAATGACTGAGTGGTACTTAAAAATAGATGCATTTAGTCCTTGAGCAACTGTCTTACCTTCACCCTGCAAAAAAACTCTGTTTTAAATTCTAAATACTGTAGTTTATTTTAATTCTACAGACAGGAAGCACTAAAATCAGTCACATGAAATCAACAACTTGGTAAAAACATAGTTGCTAACTACAGACAGGATCTCGAAGTAGATGAAGTCTACTCAATCTTAACAGGAATTAAGAGACAGTTCCTCAGAAACAATTCTCACTCATTAATCCAGCTATATTCTACATTACTACAGTCTACACAGAACAGCCAGATGGACAGTCTAAATGTATCATAATGCCTCAACAATTCTAACTTCATATATTTAAAAGCAATTTCATGTTCATTTCTCTGTTAAAATCTGCAACACTCAGTACAGGGTGCAGTGCTCCAGCTGAAATACTGCCAGTGAAAATGTGAGCAGAAATACAAATGGATCACAGATAAACCCCCTATTTTTACTTTTTTTATCTGTGGCAAGAGCATGACATAGGTAAGTTGCTTAAATCAGTTAAAAAGCCCAAGGAATTTAACATGCCTAGAATGCAGGGATGTGTCATGGAGCTTATCTACTTGGGTCCTGGGAAAGTCAAGAGAATTGCATGAGCCTGATGTGGGCCATGTCAAAGTTCCAAACTACTGCAGCATCTACAGTCTGTGTTTCCTATCCAGAATGGATTTCCAAGCAGAAAATAGAACTTCCCTTGAGAATACATAGCAAATCTCTCTTTGCTGCTTTCAGAAAGAAGTAATTGCTCCAAGGTTACTTTGCTAATTAAACGAAGTTTGTGCTGGAAAAGCACAAAACATTGCTGTTCATTATTACTGTTTGCCTAAGCCAAAGCTCACAACAGGCTTGGAACTAGCCTGGGTGCTTGCCTGGAAGTTGTCACTGGGTTTTGTTTGTTATAATCTGCCTAAAACAGACACATGGTGAGTTTTGCTTCAATTAATTTGTTAACACAAGATTTCACTTACTTTTGGAGGCTCAAGTAGGAGCTCATGGAAGGATGAAAGTCGTGCTTTTATGGCTTCTAAAACACTTTTGTTGACAGAATATGTGGAATTGCTCATGCCTGGAGGACAGATCTCTATATGGCCTTCAAATCTAAAACACACATAAGCAAAATTTGATAATTACTACCAAAATTAGTTGTAAAACATCTGAGGTATGCAACAGTTCCAAAAAGATGTGAAAATAACAGGCAAAAAATGCAAAAATATAAGGTTACACAAACATAAAAATTAAGTGTGACATAATGATTGAACAAGAGATTTTCCCAAATACTAGCCCTAGTATTTCTAGGTTTATTGTGTTTGAAATCCCTCAAACAGTTTTGAGATTAAAAATTCCATTTTAATTTGCTTTATTGAAGCAGAGAAAAAGCTTCATTTGTTTATTGGAAACAATCTAAGCTGAATGTATCAGAAAGATCTGTTCAGCAGTTTCCCCAGATGCAATTACATTACAAATAACTTTTAAGAAGTCAATATTCAGTCACTGCACTATACATATTTACTCTATTCCCTGTACCCATAAACAAACTGATGAAATGTATTTAGTCTGATCTGTCTACTGGTACTCACAGTAGAAAAAGCTGCACAAAGACCAGTTATTTGGTGAAAAGTGTAGTAATGCCAACCATAATCACTTGATTTGCATTTTAACATCTTCAGGTCACAGAGATGGTTTGGTCACAAGCACAAGGAGGCATAAATCAAGTGAAATAATGACACTTACGTTTGTCGTCTTGTCTCAAGTAAGGTCAATAGGATTTGGATTGCACTGACTATTGCAGATTCATTTTTTTCTTTATGAAAAATATTGGACAGAAGCTGCTCTATGATTTCTTGTCTGAAAAGAAAAGCATTGGCAAGAGATGAAAAAACTTCAGGATACAGCTGTTAGCAGAAGTAACTATCATTTGCCCACATAAAAAAAAGAGAAGGGAATACAGGAGAATCTTTTTCTGGCAAAAACATACATTTAGATTAATTAAAACAAGTAACAGAACAAAGCTGAAGTCTCCTCTATTTAGTCTGCACAGTATCAAGCTGACCTCCACATATAAGATACCATTCAATTGGGCAGCATAGGAAACAATTCAATGAGACAACTCTCCTCCCTCATTCCCCACTAGAAAATCCCCAGGTGTGCTCTGCTTACTTGCCAAATTATTTTTCATTACACAAACAGAAGATGGGTAGTCAAGAAATTTCACCTGAAAAGAGCTTGCCATTTCTGAAGGTTTTCAAGGTCAAAAGTTAAAAACTAGTTTCTTATGAAGTGAGAATAAAATCAAAAGCAACTTACTTCTCTAAACTTGCAAGCAGTGGATCTGGTTCTGAACTGTTCTGTACTTGTAGCATCTGGTCTCTGCTTAGACGAATAATTTCACAGAGTGACTGTGATGCATTTGAATGCCTCTGAAACAGAAAAACAGCACTTTTCACTACAAGAGTAACAACAATTTGGACTCTAATTCTTCAGTTAAAAAAGGTGAAAGCTTCTACATGGACAAGAGCTTTCCTACCCAAAAAACATTCTGGCAGTAGCTTTATGTCATAGATAACCTTTAAAAAAACAAAAAAAAAACCCTTGAAGCGTGAGGCAATAATCTATTTCCAACGTTAAGGTGACAAAACATGAGAGCTGAACCTTCCAACAGCTCCAAGTAAGCCTAAGGCTTTGATATGGACCTCAAAAAGTGGGCAGGGAGGTGAACAAAACCACGTAACCTTCCTCAAATGACCACACTTAATACTGAAATCAGCTTACTGAAAAAAGCAAGCAGAAAACAGTAAAACTACAAGTTCTAACACCATGTTGTACAGCTAAACAGATCGACTCAGGAGAGTGCCAGTGATGCGTAAAGTTTTAGCTTATATATTTTTC
>VZTB01015025.1:8114-19539 GCA_013397245.1 Thryothorus ludovicianus | reverse complement strand
CCCCAGGGTGGCTCTGAGCTGTCCCCAAGCCCAGGCCCAGGGTGCCTCTGTGGGACAGGTTGTCCCCAAGGCAGCTCTGACCTGTCCCCAAGGCCAGGCCCTGTGTTGGCTCGGTGGAACAGGCTGTCCCCAGGGTGGCTCTGAGCTGTCCCCAAGCCCAGGCCCAGGGTGGCCCTGTGGCACAGGCTGTCCCCAGGGTGGCTCTGAGCTGTCCCCAGGCCCCAGGGTGGCTCTGAGGGACAGGCCNCAGGCTGTCCCCAGGGTGGCTCTGGGCTGTTCCCAAGCCCAGGCCCAGGGGTGGCTCTATGGCACAGGTTGTCCCCAGGGTGGCTCTGAGCTGTCCCCAAGCCCAGGCCCAGGGTGGCCCTGTGGCACAGGCTGTCCCCAGGGTGGCTCTGAGCTGTCCCCAAGCCCAGGATGGCTCTGTGGGACAGGCTGTCCCCAAGATGGCTCTGAGCTGTCCCCAATGCCGGGACAGGATGGCTCTGCGGGACAGGCTGTCCTCAGGGTGGCTCTGAGCTGTCCCCAAGCCCCAAGGTGGCTCTGAGCTGTCCCCAAGCCCAGGCCCAGGGTGGCCCTATGGGACAGGCTGTCCCCAGGATGGATTTNCCAGGATGGCTCTGAGCTGTCCCCAGGCCCAGGGGTGGCTCTGCGGGACAGGCTGTCCCCAAGGCAGCTCTGATCTGTCCCCAAGCCCAGGGGTGGCTCTGCGGGACGGGCGCTCCTGCTCTCGGCTCAGGTGGCAGGAGGCTCCCGCTGTCCCCTGGTGCGGGCAGAGCTAGAGCAGCACAGGACACTGCCAGAGCCCCACAGCCCTCAGGGCTCCCCTTCCCCGGGCAGCATCCCCCTCCAGCTCCAAGGATGAGAATTCCAGCGGGGGATTCGCTCTCCTCCATCTCCTCCTCCTCCTCCGCCAGGTTTCCCCAGGGTCCTTCCGGAGCCTGTGGGAGGGCCTGGGGGGTCCCAGCTCGGGTCCCCCGGCCCGGAGGGGCCCCTCAGGAGGAGAAGCAGAGCCCGCAGCACTCCATGCAGATCTCCAGGCAGTCGGCGGACTCGCAGCAGGCGTCGATGATGCCGCAGTCCATGTCGCAGGGCAGGTCGCAGTCCACGCACTCGCCCGAGTTGCAGCAGCAGCAGCAGATGCAGGAGTCCTCGGAGGTGCAGGAGCCGCAGGTGGCACAGTCCAGCACGATGTTGCAGAGGGTCAGGAACTCGCAGAAGAGGCAGGAGAGGATGCAGTGCACGCAGCAGTCTGGGGAGGAAGGCGCGGGGTGGTTCCACGAGGGTGGAAATCCTCCCTCGGGAATTCATGGGAGGGAGGGGGAAAGGAGGGGACAGCCCCAGGGGTGTCCCTGAACTCCCAGCCCTCAGGAGAGACCAGCCCTGGAGGGCAGGAGATGGCCCCGCTCAGCACCCGCCCCACAGAGGCTGCCAGGAGGGTCTGGGGTCCCAATGGGCTTGGGGGATACCACCCAATGATCCCATGGGATGAGGGGTCTGAGGGCTCAGAGGATGTCACCCTATGATCCCACAGGATGAGGGACCTGAGGGGTTGGGAGATGCCATCCAAGAGATCCCATGGGATGAGGGGCCCAAGGGAATGGAGGATGCTGCCCAAGAGATCCCAAGGGATGCAAGGTCTGAGGGCTCAGAGGATGCCACCCAATGATCCCATGGGATGAGGGACCCAAGGGCTCAGAGGATGCCGCTCAATGATCCTGAAGGATGAGAGGCCCAAGGGCTTGGGAGATGCCATCCAAGAGATCCCAAGGATGAGGGACTCGAGGGCTCAGAGGACACCACTCAATGATCCCATGGGATGAGGGGCCCAAGGGCTTGGGAGACACCACCCAAGACATCCCAAGGGATGAGGGACCCAAGGGAATGGAGGACGCTGCCCAAGAGATCCCAAGGGATGAGGGACTTGAGGGCTCAGAGGATGTCACCCTATGATCCCATGGGATGAGGGACCTGAGGGGTTGGGAGATGCCATCCAAGAGATCCCAAGGGATGAGGGGCCCAAGGGAATGGAGGATGCTGCCCAAGGGAGGAGGGGCCTGAGGGCTCAGAGGATGCCACCCAAAAGATCCCATGGGGATGAGAGGTCTGAGGAGTTGGGAGATACCACCCAAGAAATCCCAAGGGATGAGGGGTCTGAGGACTCAGAGGATGCCACCCAAGAAATCCCAAGGGATGAGGGGTCTGAGGACTCAGAGGATGCCACCCAAAAGATCCCATGGGGATGAGAGGTCTGAGGAGTTGGGAGATACCACCCAAGAAATCCCAAGGGATGAGGGGCCCAAGGGAATGGAGGATGCTGCCCAAGAGATCCCATGGGATGAGGGATCTGAGGGCTCAGAGACCTCAGAGGATGCAGCCCAAAAGATCCCATGGTATGAGGGACTCGAGGGCTCAGGGGATGCCACCCAAAAGATCCCATGGGATGAGGGGCCCAAGGGCTCAGAGGATGCCACCCAAAGATCCCATGGGATGAGGGATCTGAGGGCTCAGAGAGCTCAGAGGGTGCCACCCAAAAGATCCCATGGTATGAGGGACTCGAGGGCTCAGGGGATGCCACCCAAAAGATCCCATGGGATGAGGGGCCCAAGGGCTCAGAGGATGCCACCCAAAGATCCCAAGGGATGAGGGACCCGAGGAGGACAGCTACAAAGAGATCCCCCAGGGGACAGCCCGTACCTTCCTGTGCCTCAAGGGGGATGTGGGAAGAGGCCGCCTTGGAGCTGCCCTTGCTCTTCTTGCTGCCCTGGCTGTTGATGGAGTGGTGTGGCTGCAGCTTTCGGTGCGGTCTGGGCGCCGCCCGGCACGTCCCGTTCCCCGCGTCCCCGAGGGCAGCGCCCGGCTCCGGCCCCCGCCCGGCCCCGTTGGGCAGCAGGTGGGTGCAGGGCCCCGGGGGCCGCACCTGGGGCTGGCCTGGAGGGGACAGCAGAGGGTTACCCACCCTGCCCTCTCTGCCGGGAGAAACGCGTGCCCAAACCCCGGGGAAAAACGGGAATGCGGTGAGCAAGATGGTCCCGAGGGGATGGAGATGGAACAGGAGATGTGGAGAAGGAGGAAAGAGAGGAAGGGATAAAAAAAAGGGATAAAAAACCCCAAGAATTGAAGATTTGTCATGAAGGATGTGCTGAAACTCATCAGAGGAGATGTCCCTGCACAGCCAGGAGGGATGAAGCCACCGAGGCTGCAGGACAGAGCTCCTGGATGTCCCCACTGCCCTCGGTAAAGGCAGAGGAGATGAGGCAGAGCCTGCCTGCTCCTCTCCCCGGCCCTGCAGGAACCCGCCACTTCCTTCAGGACTCCCCCAACCTCTGGCTGAACTTCTCTGCAGGAGGAGGAAAATAACTCGGTGCTGTGTCTGAGCCTCCCTCCAGCCTCTCCCGCCGCAGCCCCGTGTCCTGCCAGAGCCAGAGGGGTGGCTCAGCCCCTCGCTCCTGCCACTGTCCCCATGCTGCCTCCTCATCCGTGCTTCCAGCACCCATCATCCTCCTCAGCAACGCCCCAAATCAAATCAAACCCCGTCTGGTGGTGCTTCGGCCAAACTTTGCTTTTCCTCTCCCGTGGCAGTAAACAAGGGATGATTCAGGAGAGAGGCTCGAGGGCAAAGGCGCCTCTTGGCACCAGGGAACAGGAGCTGCTTTCTGTGCAGGGCACGGGGGGGCACGGGAGGAGAGGGGACAGGCGGCCCCTGTCCTGCGCCCAGGAAAATAAAACAGAGGCGAGGTGAAAATAAAGCGGGCGGGAGGTGAAAATAAAATAGGTGGAAGGTGAAAGACACAAGAGGATGGTCCCAGTGGTTGGTTTTACCAGGCTGAGCTGGGCTTGGGTCGCAGTTAAACCCGCTGGGAAGGGAACTTAAAATAACCAGGGCTGAGCGGGAAGAGTGGGCTGAGAGCAGGAGGGGTGGGAGACTGGGGAAAACAGGTCTTGGATGAACCAGGAATTGTGTCCTCTCCCTAAAAACCTCACAGAGTGTTCTCTTCCTTTGTAGCCTTGCCCAGTGCCCTCTCCTGCCCTGTGTGTGCACTGAGGTGACCACGAGCTGTGACAGGAAGGGTCTGAGCCCACGGGGATCTGGGTCAAGGTCAAGAGGGACCCAGCAGCAGCTCGGCAGCCTCGGCCGGCAGCTGGATTCCCTGGGATTGCAGCAGGATGCACTTGGCGCTCCCCATTTCGCTGCATTCCTCAGATTAAACTGTTTGTAAATCAAAATCACGCTCTGGCTCCGGCGAGGGGCAGCCAAAGGCAGCCAGGAATCCCCCCCCCCCTCAAAGTCAGGGAAAATAGCTTCCATTTTTTTAGGGCAGCCTTTAAGACACGAGGCCAAAGCTCTTCTGAAAGAGGCACCTCCTGCTCCCCAGTAATGCAGGAGTCTGGGCAGGAGTGGGGGGACCAGCCCTGGAAAACCAGGATTTTGGGGAGAACTGCCTGCCTACAGCTCTTCAATAACCAAAAACCTCCTGGATGGTCACTTTGGGTTTCCCACCGAGGCGATGCTGCTGGATCCCCTCAGACTGCCCCAGGGCAGCATCACCGGGGTCCCCCTGCTGGGACCCTCCCCGAGCCACTGCCAGGGCTTGGAATATTGTGGTCACCTGGATCTGCTGCTTCTGCCTGAAAATCCACACCCAGAGTCCCAAACCCATCATCCCAATGTTCCAAAATGCTGGAAAACTGATTCGAGCACCAGTCCTGAGCCTCAGGGCCAGCCCTGGCATTGGTGGGCAAGGATGGGACCCTGCACCTGACAGCCCCTTCTGCCTGGTCCCTGAATGAGCCAGGCTGGCACAGGAATGCCACCACCCCATGGAAAAACCTAAATGTGACTCCCAGGTCCTGCCAGAAGGGGAATAACCCCCAAAACCCAACGGTGACCACCCCCAAGAGCAGCGCAGTGAGGAGTGGGGGACACCAGAGGTGACACCGCTCATTCCCCGGGGAGGACAGGGGAAGGTCCCTTCACTCAGCAGCAGGAGGAGGGTGCCCGAGTCCCTCCCAGCCCCGGGGCCCGCGGGGGGCTGCCGGGGGGCTGGGCTGGGCTGGGGACGGGGCCGTGCAGCGGCTGCGGTGTGACTCAGGCGTGCAGAATGTCTGTGGGCAGCCGGCCCAGCTCCCAGATGCTGAGCGAGGGCTCTGCCGCAGGAAACGTGCGGCTCTCCCGGCCACAAACCCCGCGTTCCGCCGGCCTGTCCCCTCCCGTGCCCGCTCTCCGGAGGGGCAGCCCCTTTCCCGGCCGCCCTCATCCCACCGGGAATCTTCCATCCGCTCTACACCCCTTGGAGAGGGAAGCTGAACGGGAATGGCAGCCTGGGAGCGAAGCTCTGGGATCCGGGCTGGCGGCCAGGGGAGGATGGAGGGCTCCAGGAGAGCGTCCCACATCTGCCAGCTCCGCTCTGCCAGCCCTGCACCCGGGAAAGGAGCGAGGGCACCCCGGCGGGGCACGGCAGCGGATTTTGGGAGGTGCAAAAGCAGCTCGGTGCGGACAGCGCGGCTCGGCCGGGCTCGGCACCAGCCTCAGCCCTGCCCTGCACTCCCCGAAGCGAGGGAGTCCCTTGGCTCCCGGGGCGGCTGCAGAGCTCCCAACTCAGGGCTGGGCCCATGGAAATACCCCCAGGGTGTTCCATGGGGACATCCCAGAGCTGTGCCCGTGGAAATACCCCCAGGGTGTGCCACAGGGACATCCCAGAGCTGTGCTCGTGGAAATATCCCTGGGCTGTGCCATGGAGACATCCCAGGGCTGTGCCATGGGGACATCATGAGGCTGTGCCATGGAAATACCCCCAGGCTGTGCCATGGGGACATCCCTGGGCTGTGCCATGGGGACATCCCAGAGCAGTGCCATGGGGACATCCCAGAGCAGTGCCATGGGGACATCATGAGGCTGTGCCATGGAAATACCCCCGGGCTGTGCCACAGGGACATCCCAGCGCAGTGCCATGGGGACATCATGAGGCTGTGCCATGGAAATACCCCCGGGCTGTGCCATGAGGACACCCCAGAGCTGTGCCCANCCCGGCGGGGCACGGCAGCGGATTTTGGGAGGTGCAAAAGCAGCTCGGTGCGGACAGCGCGGCTCGGCCGGGCTCGGCACCAGCCTCAGCCCTGCCCTGCACTCCCCGAAGCGAGGGAGTCCCTTGGCTCCCGGGGCGGCTGCAGAGCTCCCAACTCAGGGCTGGGCCCATGGAAATACCCCCAGGGTGTTCCATGGGGACATCCCAGAGCTGTGCCCGTGGAAATACCCCCAGGGTGTGCCACAGGGACATCCCAGAGCTGTGCTCGTGGAAATATCCCTGGGCTGTGCCATGGAGACATCCCAGGGCTGTGCCATGGGGACATCATGAGGCTGTGCCATGGAAATACCCCCAGGCTGTGCCATGGGGACATCCCTGGGCTGTGCCACGGGGACATCCCGGGTCTGTGCCCATGGAAATACCCCCGGGCTGTGCCACAGGGACATCCCAGAGCAGTGCCACGGGGACATCCCGGGGCTGTGCCCATGGAAATACCCAGGGCTGTGCCATGGGGACATCCCCGGGCTGTGCCCACACAAACGCTCTCTGTGGATCTCCTCTCCCACTGGGGTTTTGGGGGATGCTCCATCCAGCTCCTTCCCTGGGCAGGTTCTCCCCTCTGCCCACCACCCCAGAGGACCCCAACCCTTCCCAGAGCAGCTCCAGCTGCCCCCGCTCCGCCTCCCAGGGCACCGGGAGCCATCCCGGGCGCCGCCCTTCGCTTTCGCCTCTCCAGGTGACTCAGGCTCGGCTCGAGCTTTGATGTGGGGAGGAACAAAGCGAGGAGGAGCCGGGTTCCCACCTCTGCCCGGATTTTTTGATGGGTGCCGCCGCTGCTGAGGTGGCAGCAGCCCGGGGCACGGAGCTGCCACCGAGGGAAACACTCACATGTCACAGCTTCGGGAGCGCCGCAGAGCTCGGCCCGGGGGCCTTTCGTCTGCACTGCCGGGGGTTTGTCATCTTCCGGGGGTTTGTCCTTCTTGGGCACGGCGGGGCGAGCGGGGGGCCGGGGCTCGGCCGGGGGCAGCGCTGAGATCTGCCTCGGGGGAGGGAGCGAGGGCTCAGCCAGCTCTGCAAGAGAAACGGGGTTAGAGCCGAGCCCGCCGGGGTCACCCCAGCTCGCAGCCCGGTCCCTGGCACTGCCCATGGCACCGCTCAAGGCGCTGATTCCCTGTGCCACACGGCACGGGAGCACCGCGGGGGATTCGGGCATCACTCCGCGGCTGCTCACCCCGCCGCAGCGCCATCCCAAAAACCCTCCCAAGCTCTCACATTCCTTCTCCAAAAAGCCAAGGGATCTGGTTACACTCAGCAGCTCAAGCTGGATTTTTCATCCCCCTTCCCATGAAAGGGCCACTGTCTTCCCTGCGGGAGCTGGCTGCCACCTTCCCTCACCCTCCCGCACTCCGGAGCAGCGGGAACCCCTCCAGGACCCCACGCTGGGGCGGCAAAAACCCGAAAGGAGCCGAGTTAATCCCCATGGGAGAAATCCTGGTGCCCAACACTCCCTCGCAGGAAGCCAGGGGAAGGCAGCAGCACCTCCAGCGCCGCTGGGAGCTGGCTGCTCCATCCCGCGGGGCATGTGGGGTGCCCTGGGGTGCTAAGGGGTGCCCGCTGCGATGTCACACACCCCCGGCCCCCTCCCCGCCTCCCCAGCCCTTTGCCCATCCCCCGGAATAGCAGCGTCTTGCACAACAGGGGCTGGAGCGCACTTTATATAAAACTAAATTATAGGCTGGGCAGAGGGAGGGAGAGCAGAGCCATAATTGCCCTGGCTGTAACTGGAGTCCTGCGAGCAGCCAGCGAGGGGAGGGGAGGGGGGAAAAGAGGCCTGGGACGCTTCATTACCCTCGATAAATCCAGGGTCCCACACACCAGAGCCCAGGAGGAAGGGAGGCAGTTATGGATAATTAAAAGGAGGGTAATGAGGGAAGTTTGGGGGTTGCAGCGGCGCCCCGGGATCAGCAGGAGCCTGGAAATGCGGCCGGTCTGGAGTGGGGCTGCTCCTCTCCCAGCTCCACAGCACCCTCCAAAAGCATCCACGTGCCTCAGTTTCCCCTCTCTGCCCTCCCCAGGGTGCAGATCCAGCCTGGAGTGCTGGAGCTCCTGGGACAGGGAGGGTTTGTGGGGAGGGAAATCCACCCCAGCACGGAGCCCTCTCACAGCTCCCACAGGGGAGGCGATTTTGGGGCTCAAGCACGGGAAATCCAGCAGCTCCAGCCGAATTTTGCACAACAGCATTGGCTCCAAATCCCAAAGGAGTTTGAGCACGTGAGGCCCAGATGGGAGAAAAGCCAATCCCATGCCTCTGGAAATCTGGGGGCAAAATGGGGAGGTGAGGAGAGCAGGCTGTCATCTCCCCAGGGGTGCAGAGAGGTGCGGGTGAGTAACATCCACACATTGCTGCACCCACAGCCTCTGTCATGTCCCAACCTGGACTGGCCCAAGCCAGCCCTGATCCAAAGCCAGACACAAAATCCCGATGGATGAGGAGCTCTGAGTGAGCCAGAGGTGTCCAGGGCAGAGCACAGAGGGTGAAACTCCTGCAGAGTTCCTGGGAAGGAATGGGAGCTCTGGTTTCTGCTGGGAGATGCCCAGAGCGTGTTCAGGGCTTAAAAACCCCCCAGGGCTGCCCAGAACAGCCACGTCCCCACCAGATCCCCTTCCCTGCAGGTCAGAGATTGGGAAAAAGAGCTGGAAAATCAGCGGCAGCAGGGGAAGAGGCAAAGGGAGAGCTCCAGCACATCCCTGCCCCTCTGTGCTGCTTCCAGAGCATCTCTTGTCCCCTCTGTGCCCATTCCTGGGGACAAGGACGGTCTGGAGCCCTGGCTGGGTGGATCCAGAGGGACATCCAGGCTGCTGCTCCGGCTGGGATGGAGCCCAGGCCGTGTCCACTTCACACTCGTAATTACCCTGCACAAGGGCTCGCACACAACCGCAGCCATGCCGGGAGGAAGGTGGCAATTAAATTAACTCCCCCGGGAACAAGCTGGCCGGGAGAGGGACAAAAATAGGCAGGAATGGAGTTTGGGTGAGCTGATCCTTCCCTGCCTCACAGCCCGGCTGCTGCAGGGCCACGGGAGTGAGGGAATGGTGCCGAGCCCTGGGAATGGGGTGGGAAAGGACCCAGGGAGGGTCTGGGAGAAGCTGGACAGGTGTGGGCTCAGCACAGAGCCCACAGGATGCTGCCCCACAGCTCCCTGCCCCTCGGATCCACAGGGAAATGAGGAGGAAATGGCCTGGGAAATGCAGAGGGAATGGCCTGGGAAATGCAGAGGGAATTTCCTGGGAAATGCAGAGGGAATGTTCAGGGAAGAGCAGAGGGAATTTCCTGGGAAATGCAGAGGGAATGCTCAGGGAAATGCAGAGGGAATGTTCAGGGAAATGCAGAGGGAATGCCCTGGGAAATGCAGAGGGAATGCTCAGGGAAGTGCAGAGGGAATGCCCTGGGAAATGCAGAGGGAATGCCCAGGGAAGTGCAGAGGAAATTTGCAGGGAAGTGCAGAGGGAATTTACAGGGAAGTACAAAGGGAATTTACAGGGAAGTGCAGAGGGAATGTCGAAGGAAATGCAGAGGGAATGTCCTGGGAAATGCAGAGGAAATGCTCAGGGAAGAGCAGAGGGAATATCTAAGGAAATGCAGAGGGGATATCTAAGGAAATGCAGAGGGAATGTCCTCAGAAATGCAAAGGAAATTTCCAGGGAAGTGCAGAGGGAATGCCCTGGGAAGTGCTGGAGCAGCAGCTCCCAAAATGCCCCAGGAAGAGGCAGCAGCTCTGCTGGCACAGAAGAGGTGAACAGACCCTTTCCATCACTGGCACAGGCTCATCCCACAGCTCCCAGCTCCCTCTCCTGCTTTAAATTCCCCAGATCCCTGCTCCAGGGGTGCCCTGCCAAGCTGAGATCCCCTGGATCCCTTCTCCCTGCTGCCAGAAGGGCAGGGACCGGCTCCTTCCATCCCCTGCTGCTCCCAGGACAGGACCAGAATCCGTCAGGATTAAAACCAACCACGAGCCCAGGTAAAACTCTAGGGGAGCCGGCCCTGGGGATGGGTCATCTCTGACTTTTCCCCAAAATCCCTGCACTCCCAGACCCTTCCTGGCCAGGGCAAATCCTGCCCAGAGCCTGGGCTGAGCCCAGGGATGCTCCCCGAGGAGCAGCACAGGGAGAACGGCTCAGATCTCTGGTTTTTGGGAACAGAGGTAACGAGGCATTCAAAAATAATAATTTCAGCTTCACCAAATCCCAGCACTGCCCTGAGGTAGCAGAGATCAGGAAAATGATAGATGTGGGGCTGCTTCCTGTTGCCAAGCCCAGGACATGCGCATGGAGCTGGTTTTCTGATTACTCCCCCAATCCCAAAGTCCAAATCCATCCGTCACGGAAGCCCTGAGACGTCAGTGAGCTCCCAAATCCATCAGGGGGGTGGGAAAGGAGGAGAGGAGAGAGGGAAGATGCAAAGAAGCTGGAAGGGTTCATGGCTGTAACCGAGGATCCCGTAAAATTCCTGCCGAGTCCAAAGCACCGACACCTCTCTGGGAATGCAGGGAGACTCTGTGGGAACTTCTGGGGCCACCCCTGTGGTTCTGACCAGAGGAAAAAGTGCTTTGTGCTCCGGGTGGGAAGCACATGGAATTCCTGACGAGCTGAGCTCAGCATTCCCAAAGAGCTGGACAAACAAAAGGCAGGAACAGCATCCTGGAGGGAGCTGGGATGAGGCAGAGCTTCTCCAGCAGCACAAACATGAGCCAACCCCGCGGCCAGCACAGCCACAGATCCCAAAAACCCTGAATTCCCTTCTCCCAGCTGCTGGTGGTGCCCAGACCCCCAGAGGAAGTGGGAATTTGCAAAGCTGGAGCCGTGGTTTGGGGTCAAACCCACCCAGGGCTGGCTCCTGCTCAGCATTCCTGGGCTGGGCTGAGGATCCACGCTGGGATCCTGGGCTCCCAAATCTGTCCCTGCTCCTCCCGAGTGCCTTTGGCTCCCAGGGAAGGGATCTGGTGGCCACATTCCATCATCCATCCATCCATCCATCATCCATCCATCCATCCATCCATCCATCCATCCCTCCCTCCCTCCATCCATCCATCCATCCCTCCCTCCATCCATCCATCCATCCATCCATCCATCCATCCATCCCTCCATCCATCCACATCCATTGGCTCTGTTCAGGCTGGGAATTTGTTGCCCTGATTTTTCAAATTTTCTGAGGCACTTTCCAACTCGATGTTTTTCAGAGTTCTCGGTTCTTTCTCGCACACGGGTGTTGTTATCAGGGTGTTGTTTTTGAAACCACGAGGTTGTTTACACACTTTCTCCTGGTGTGAAGAACAACTGATCCCTGGTCTTTGTAGAAATATTATAAATTTGGAGTCAAATGTTTTAATAAATAATTTTTA
>VZTB01015024.1:137683-165896 GCA_013397245.1 Thryothorus ludovicianus | reverse complement strand
TTCTCAGTGTTAGTATGATCCTAGACTGTGCCAAGTTCAGAAACATAAGCAAAAAAATCCTGAATATTTTTTCTCTTTGAATGAGTCAGCATAAAACCACCTAATTTTACATATTTTAGACTGATGACACTGAATCAAGTAGTGTCTGCATGTAAATTTACCACAAATAGAAAGTAATTGATTTTCTGTAAATCTATTTTTTAAATAGGATTGAGTGTCCAAGAACAGGCCAAGGTAAGTTCACTTATCTAATCAGTGAATATTTATGAAATTTAGTATATATTTAATGTAAATTACATATTGAAGCCATATGCATGGCAACAGACCTGCACTCGAATTCTGTTCTCCATATTTAACTACTGAGCCCAAACCAGTTCTTTCTCTTCAGTTTACTGTGCCTGGAATTTAGGAAGAATTTAGTGTTGCCTGGTATGACTCTACTAATGAGTATGAGTCTCACTAGATGAAAAGTAAGAATTTGTTTGCATGGAAAACTTGCCAGGATCCTGTTATAGTCAGTCATAGGATTCTGGAGTACAGTAAGTAGAATGAATATTAATTGTGCCCTTCAGAGACAGATCTATTACATTTTTAAAAAGGTAACCTCAGTTCCATATCCTAAAGAAGGGAGCAAGAACAAGGTTTAGTCACTTGAAGCAGCATTAATCCTAAACCACAAGAGGGTTAGAAATCCTGTCACTTCACTAGCATACCTGAGGATTTCCTTATGATTAAATATAGGTTATTGTCTGCTCCATACATTCTTCTCTGTGGGTCTCATAACTCTGTGTGCACTATACAGGCAATGTAGGTGTCTACAGACAGTTCTGAGTATTAGCTCTTGCAATGTCTAAGTGTGTTTATGGATCTTGCCTGAAATAATTTTGTCAGCTGGATGATGTCATCTCCTAAATTGCATTGATTTTTCTTGAAACTATTCTTCCAAGTCACTTCAGTCCTTTGAAAACCACCATATAAGTCTTTCAAGCAATTCTCCTGACCCTCATCTCTTTTTCATCACAACAGTTATTTCTGTCTTAAAGAAAGTAGTCACATAGATGAAAATACTAGTGGTGGGAAATGCAATTTTTCTCCTAATAGAAACACACCTGCTTGACAAATGAGGTTTTAAATAAAACAGATGATACATGCTTGAATTCATAATTCTACCTAATGCATAGGCAAAATAATCTTAACTGAAATGCTCTATTACTTAATATATCTCCTCTAAGGAGAAAAAACCTTGGGCAATAAACCATGCAATAAATAAATATTTAGCATATATACCCTCAAGGCACTTCTGTCACATTTTACGATGAAGAGCAATATTTAAAGTGTTCAGTATAGACAGGATTGGCCCAAAACTGAATGCACATGATTGCTCAGCTGTGTTAGAGAAATAGGATTGAAAACAGTACTTACGTTGATTTTTCAACTTTTTCCTGAAATTTAGGAAAAAAAAAATCTCCACTAGTATTTTTTAAGAGGTAAAAAAATCTTTCCCAAACTGTTTTATATATTGAAATGGCTACAAGCTGCATCAATATAATAATGGAATTCAGAAGGATAGAAGGCTATTTTCTTCAAAAATAACTGCCCTCAGGATTCAACTGGTATCCCTGAAGTAACTCACTGCAATGAAATGTATTCATTTCTCTTTAGTTTATCTCTAAAACTTTACACGCCCCTGAATTACAGAAGAGGGAAACTCACATTGCTATAACTACCTGCATAAGATCCAGTCTGCTCATCCTTGCATTCCAAGCACTCATGACATACTAGGAAAGAATAAAGCTGATACTTGCCCTTTCCTGTCCCTGGCCTTGGATTGCAGCGCTGCTGTCAATACAGGTTGGACTCAAGAAAGAGCACAAGATTCTGTTTAACTCTCTTCTAAGCATCTCAAGTCACGCTTGAAAGGCTCCACTCCTTTTATCTTGTCCTCATTTCCTATCATGTACGTGTTGGACACACGTGCTCTCTGTGTTTGTGTAGGGAAATATATCTATATGTGTCAAAACTTATCTGGATGGAATAAACTACTTTGCATCTGCAGACTTCATAGAAACAGTACTCATTTAAAGTGCATCTTAAAATAAACCTCATACTTGGGAAATAATATTATGTACAAATTAAAGCCTTAGATACACGGAGTAGCAAGAATTGATGGCCATTTTTCTATCCCAATTAGAATAATTTATAATATACAGTACATCCTGTCAGGTACAATGTGCTGACATCTTTACATGAAAGGACAGAAAGAGTAATACATAACAATAAACTCCCAGGACAGCATCAATTAACACTGCCAGACTAAGCAGTTCTTCTTACTTATCTTACTGGAGTGGCTTATTTAATAAACAAAACAAGACTTCTCAAGAGGATTGTAATGTCATTAGTTCTATTTTCCTTTAACCTCCTATGCTGAATAGGGCTTTTTTTTTTCCACAGTTAGATGTACCTGTCAGAAATGTGACATGTATTTTCTCTTCCTGATACTTTATGTCCTTCAATGATGATTCTCCTAGGCACCTTCAGTGGCATTCAAATAGGACCTTGGAGTATGGCAGCCTCTCTTTCCCCTCCTTTGTGCTACTTTTTAGCATGCTTTTTTTAACTTTTCCATATTTTTCACCCCTAAAGGTTCTTTTTTCCCTACTTTTACTGAAATATTTTCACTCAGCCAATACTATTTAAAACTTGGCATGATCAAAGTCTCCCACAGGTACTTGGGAAAGTAATAAATTATCTCATCAATTAAATTTTCATATAAAGACAAGACCTGAAAAAAACAAACATGGAACAAATTTGGGAACACATATGCACACACTAAAAAGATCAGCCATTTTACAATATGATTTCCTTCATAATTTCCAAAGTAGAATAGACTACTCAAAATTTGGAGGTTGTAGGTGAATCTAAGTATTACAGGTGTATGGCAAGAATACAAAGAGAGGGCTAGCTAGGTAAGTAGCACAATGAAGCATAAGGAAAGTGGCTTCCCATATCTCACAATGCCCTGAGATTTCAATCAAGAAGAAAATAAAAATTCCTAAAAGATTTTTTGAAAGAAAGTTTAAGAAAAACAAAACAAAGCGAAATGAAATAAATAAAAAAACAAAAAACACCGCCTCCCCCCAAACAAAGAAAACAAAACAACCAAACAAAAAACCCAACAAAACCAAAATATTGAAAGGTTGAATATTTGAGGCATTCTTCTGGGACATAAGACCACACTTGCAGTTCTTGGTCAGTCTAGGAAAACAGCATGTTCTGAAATGAGCCTTTGACTTTTTGTCTCAGAATAGATACTCCACCTACATGTTTTTGTCCCACAGATGTCCAGTATTCAGACGATATCTGGCACAATCCTCCTTGTGGAACTTTTTCAGAACTTCTCCATTAATATCTATAATTAATAAGCTGTGTTTTGGGAAGACAAAAATATGGGACTTTTTTTAAGGCAAATATTAATTGATATATAATCTCTTATCCTGTCATTGTATGAATTAAAACATATGCATAAATAACATGTGACAGGTTCTTAAAATACTCAGTGTTTTAAAATAAAATAAGCACAGAGATGATGACTGGAACAATAATTACTGCTCTTTCTTTCTCTCTGATTAGCAAATCAAAGTTTAGGGCAGACCACAATGTCCTTGTCATATTCTCAAACATGATGACCTAAAAATAACAATTTTAGTAAAAACTTGTCTTCTGTTACCTGTGTCCTTGAGAGACAAGAATATTTCCTGGAAGGCTCGACAGAAGAGTTTAAAAATCAACTATTTGTTACTGTTTGTAGCTGAATAACAATGAAATACCACAAACAGAAGTCTGAACACAATACGATGCTGAATTATTCCCCACAACTGAAAGCAAAGTAAATGTATTCTAAATCCAAAGAGCTTTCAAAGTTAATTAAATCTTTGAAACTAAATTCAAATTTATATTTCTTAGAGTAATGAAAGAAAGTTGTTTCAAGTAAAAACTTTTCAAAAAGTGAAGTTAGAGAGCTTTCATTTTGAAAACAAAGAATCCTTACCAAGTTTAATTTTCTAGTAGCTTAACAGCATTCTTTTAATCTTGCACAAGGAAAAATATGGCAAAAATTTTACAAACTTTTAATATTTTATTTTCACATATGAATCCTTTTTGTTTCTGCAGTTACTAAATTAATTAAGCTTATCCTTTTAATCAAAAGTAAATTAAAAATTTATCTTTTACATGTAAACAGTTCCACGAACAGGAAGTCTATGTCGATTAATGCCACCTGCAATTCTTTATCAGCCAGAAAGTCAAGAAGAATTAACATTCTCCATTTTCTTTTCTGATAAACCAGAAGAAATGATCATTTGAAGCATTTTGAGAAGGTCCTTACCTTTGAAGCCTCTTGTAGTTTCTTTTGGCAATCTGTTGAAACGGGATATTCACCTATTCAAAGAAGATAAGGTATTAATAGTGGTATCTCAGAATATATACTGTAAGTAAACCACATTCATTAGTTAGTTAAATATATATGGATTAATCTTAATTATGCTCCCCTCTGTGTATTTCTCTGATTCTCATCAAGGAAGCTGCAGGGTTCATGAGATGTAATATGCTTGGAGAATCACAGAAAGGTTAAAAGAAATTATCTCAATGTGATTCGAGTAGCTCCGAAGTGCTGACCTCCCTGTTATTTTTGCATTTATGGGCAAAACACGTTTATTAGTCTAAGCACATTTCAGTACTTGTTTTAAGTGCTAGCAACAGAGTTTTCAACAATATCTGAAATCCAAGTAGGTATGCTTACAGAGAATTTTGTAGCCTAGCATTTTCTTGTATCTTTTTCCTTTCCTTTTCACTCTCTCTCTCTTGTTTAGCACCTCTGGTTTAAGTTGGGATGGATCAAGGCCATTTTTGGTTTCTCTAATTGAATATTGTCTTGCACAACAACATTCTGACTCAGAGGTACTGAAGACATGAAAAGAAATAGTGGGCAATTTAGCATAATGTACTGTTGTATGGTGCACACAAAGATTTAAGAAAAACATTTACTAATTGCTCACATTACCTACTTGGTAATCTATTTTAAAACGTTATTAAATTTTCTGCATCAAACAACTTATTCTGAATTTACAAACTCAGGAAACACACAAAGAAACAAATTTCCAGAGCTAAAATCAACTTATTTTTCATTCTTTTCATGACTTCAGTGATCACAGAATACATATTTTGTAGAAATCTCGCCTTATTTCCTGTTAGGCTGCAGCATTTGGAGGCATATCCCAACAGAATGGAAGTCTCATAAATGCAGCTTTCTGATAAGAGCGCATCAAATTTACTGTCTCACTTCAGTGCATCTGTTGTTTTTCATTTCTTTTCATCACTTTAAAAGTACTGTAATGATAACTGAAACTTTCCTTTTGCCTTCAATGTGAAAACATGAAATAATGCCCCCAAGATTGCATATGCAGATGATAGCAGTGTTTCCATCTATTTCAAGAGCAAAATTTTCAGAAGGAGTCTTTTGGTAAAAAATATGCTGTTTTCATTTCTGCCATGAAGAATGTTTTTAGTGACAGTGTTTCCAGAAAAAAAAAAAAAAAGTTGTTGAATGGGAAAGTATAAGAGGATGACGAAAAAAATGTTATTTTTAAACATAAGAAATAAACAGGTTTTTACCTTTCCTACACTATTTACTACACTTGTATGAGCCTTCATATTTATTCTATAAAACAATTTGCAGCTAAATGTCTTCTATATTTAAAACTTACCTCAAAAAATAAGTCCCTAATCTTCAGTAAAGAAATTATTATGTAGAAAAAATGGGGCAGAATTACATCTATGGGTAAAAATGGGGTAGAAACTACTGTTGTTTCAGAGTGTCAGTCTTTATAATCTGAAACACTGAGAAATATAAGATAGTTAAGAAAAAGAGTTTAGTTTAATTTAAAACACTGTGTTACTGATTGGAATATTATGCAAAGATACATTGCATTCCCACCTCTGCTCAGAAAGTTTGAGAACCATATTTTGGCAGAAGGACATTCAGCATTAAACCTGGTCATCACTTAACATGGCTTTTGTCCCTTATCTTTGAAGGATTCATGACTTTAGGAACGACTATAAATACTTACTGTAAAAACATAATTATATGCCACTGAATGTTCCAAAATAAACAGAAAATAGTGAACTGAAATTTCAGATATGCACAAATGATGAAGACAAGTGTTAGAATTCTAGTTTGGGGTATAAGCACAATTTTGAAAGAAATATCCATGTATTTCTAAATCAAGTATTCTTTTTTGCCTGCAAACCTTAAAAAAACATACAAACAAATGTTTACAAAACCACAAATGTAGAAATTTACAGATCATGCATTTTTCATGAAATTTAAAAATTTACAACTGAAAAAACACGTGCTTGATTATGGACTAAAATCAGTCATCTTTTGCCCTTACAAATTCTCCTTGTGTTAGCAATGATAACCTGAAATGGCTTCTAAGCAGATAATTCCTTATTTTGGGGAATGCAGAATGCATAACTTGCTTATTCTGGGGACTGAAAGATGGGATAGCTAAATACATTCTCAGTTGTAAGCAAAGATATTCTGTCCAAAGGGTTAGGTGCTAAAACAATACATTGTAGTCTGAAGGATAAGAAAGATAAAATCATATAAACATATGATAAAAAATAACCTGGGAAAGTCTCAGTTTTTTTGGACCATTTTCTTATTACAAAGGAAGAAAATATTTTTAATAAAAGTTACCTCTTTTCTTTTGTTCACTTGCATACTAAAAGAACAATAAATTCCTTTTATTTTCACCTGCTGTTTCTTTTACTTTTTGATACTGTCATTGATGTTCTTCTATTTGGGGGTGTTAGAGTTGATTTTATAGCAAACAGAAAGGATATTTTTACTGTAAATATTGACTAATCTTTTGCCATTCTCACTGTAAGGAAATACAACTGTTCCAAACTTGAGCATATGTTTTTTATTGTATGGGCCTTTTCATCACACAAGCATATGCTACTAGGTAAATATAGAGCTGACACATGCTTGTAGTATGTAAAGTGATTAATAGCTATAATTATGGGTGACAAACATCTATTCTAGCCTTGCTCTTTGAAAAAGATGTTCATAAAACTGAGGCCAGAGTAGATCTGAAGATTGCTAAATTAAGTATGTTACCATGGTAGCCACTCACTGTACACTGTATCAGAGCACAGTGAGCAAAAAGACCTTTCTAAAACATTACCAAGTTCTTCTGTCTTTAAACAATTTGATGAGTTTTTTTAAGAGTTATTTCAGAATGCGCTAATCTGTATTATTCTTGTCAAATACATTTATTTTACTTACTGTGAAATGCAAAGTCTTCTAATGTATTTTATAACGCAGATTTTATATCATGCCCCACTAAACATTGAGGAATTCAGGCATCCCTACAAGTCAAAGATAATCAGTTTTGTTTAATGGCAGTTTTTGAACTACATCTACTACTTGAAATACTTGTTGGAGTTTTTTTAACTGTTAATCTTCAGAGTGCATCCCAGGGTAGTCTGTTTGGGTTGGTGACTGTGAGACAGTAGAACTCAAACTCCGTCAGTGTCTTTGCCTCAATGTGCTTTTGATTCTGTGAGTCTTTTCAAGGTACATACTTGTCCTGGGTTGATGCTAAAGTGTATCCCCATTCGTCTGTTTAGCTCCAAAATAAGTGTTGTACCTTCAAAAACTGGATCTGAAAGTGAAGGAGATGCAGTGGAATGTCTGAGGTGGTTGTTTTCTAAACATAAAGATCAGAGTTTTCAGCTTTCCTTCACACACGGCCTGTGTTGTCCGCAGTGTGGACGGTGAGAGAGAGCTCTCCTTTTTTTCTTGTTAGTTTTTGGCTGGCTGAGGCAGAGAAGTTCTCCGATCTGCGTTTTTTTTCCCTTTTCTTGGAACTGTTTGAATCTGCACTAAACACCCAAAAGGCCCCAGGAGCTCCCACCTGTGTCCCACCGGGCCTGGCCTGGGCCCGGCCTTTCCCAGCCCTGAGGGACCGACAGCAACTGAGCCGAGCTACAGCCACGGGAGAGACTTTCTGAATTTGGCATCTCTGCGGGGCAATGAGAGGTTTTGTTGTTCAGTGTTGTTCATTTGTTGTGGTGGGGAGTGTTTTGACTGTTAAATAAACAACTTTTTTCCACTTTCCTCCAAGGAAATTTTTTTCTGTCCTGAACAGGCTGGGGGGAGGGGCGGTTCAGATTCATTTTCTAGAGGGACTCCATCCGGAGTTTTTTTCCCAAATTTGCCCTAAACCAGGACAATACTGCAATTCTGATCGTTTACCAGTGACTCACAGAATCATAGAACGGGTTGGGTTGTCAGGGATCTCAAAGACCATTTAGTTCCAATTCCCCTGCCAAGGGAAGGGAAACTTTTCCCTAGACCAGGTTGCTCAGAGCTCCATTAAACCTGGCCCTGAGCACTTCCAGGGATGAGACCACCACAGCTTCTCAGGGCAACCTGTTCCAGTGCCTTACTACTCTCACAGTGAAGGATTCCTTCCTGTATCCAATCTAAACCTTCTCTCTTTCAGTTTGAATCCATTCTCCCTTGTCCTGTCAGTACATGTCCTTGTAAAACTCCCTATCTTTCTTGTAGGTTCCTTTCAGATACTGAATAAATTTGTATTCATTTTACTGCATTTTAAATTCTCTTTAACTTTGAATCTATCAGAATAATTTATCCAAGTGGCAACATAACCTGAATTAAATGCCTATCCTGAACCCCTAAAACATGCCCATTCTTCCATTTCATTTTACTTGTAATCAAAATAAGAAAAATATAACCATTATCATCAATTTTATCCTTTGATTCTCAAACAACCTTCATAATTTTGATCACAGAATCACAGAAAAGAGCTAGGTCAGAAGAGACCTTTGAGATCATCAAGCCCAACTAGTTCTTTTACATTCATGGTAGAATTAAGTAGGAAAATCTGACTTAAGTGACTCAGAACTACTCAGTGTCAACCTGCTCCAGCAGCTGTCAACATGAACATCCTTTTGTGAAAAACCAAATACTAACCACTGGACTGAAAAGTTTGAATACATAGATGCAATTTTTGCTCTTTTTCTGTTTTTCCCTAGACTTTCTAATTTTTCTGCCTGAAATGTTGTCAGTTATAAATGAAAAATTCATTTATTACATAAGATATTATTCTAAACATGATTAGGTCTAGAATACGTCTGAAAGAGAAAAATCTAATGAATAGCTATAGGTCAATTATTATGTCCTACAATCATAGACATCAGTCTTAGTCTCAGCAGAAGATCTGTCACATTCAAAGTCCAGTAAGATATTTACATCTGGAATGATCTTACTACTTCTCTAACATGAAGATTGGCAGTGAGCAGAGGAGAAAAGCTTTGAGGTTCATTTCTCTGACTGTCTAAATAGTTGATCTTATCTGATCTATTAGGACCAAAGGACATAAGTGTCTTGCAGCCCTCAAGAGTTCTACTTTATTTGCTTTGCATATGTTGAAACAGCAAAATAATTCCTACTCTTTGCTTTGCCTGCCTCATTACAGCCAATATTTGTGTGTGAGTTCACACACACAGAGTGACACATGGTGGCCTTAAAAGGGAACAAGTGAGAGAACTGACCTTAAAAATTTGTAGCTTGTACTATAGCATACAACTCATTTAAAGATGATGAGAGTTAAATAACTGCCAATAATTTAAAATGAATAGTTTACCTTCATAATACTTTTAAAGAAATTTATATCTTGACAACCAGTCACCTTTTATTTTTGAGAAGATTAGAAATACAACTGATAATAGGAGTACAAGCACCATAATTTGGATCTACACAGTCTTTGATAATGTCTCAAATGTTAGTCTTCATCTTAAACTGAAAGCAGGAAAGATTCAGGTTAAACATGGGAACAGATAAAGAACTGATTAAAGTAAAGTGATTAGAAAGTAAAGTGTTGAAAAGGGCCACAGGGGAGTCAGTTTTCAGATCTTCATTGCTTCTAATCTGCATAAATTACTAAAACAGAGAAACTAGCTGTAGAATTGCCAAATGCACTGATGACTTAAAACTGAAATGAAGTAGTAAGTGGAAAGCAAAAGAATTAAATGATAATTCCCCTTGGAAAGCGGTTTACATATTAAAAGGAAAACAAAATTTAAGAATGATAAATATAACATACAAAGCATGGCCTGTTTTTCCTTAGAGAAGCACAAGAAGCCTACTTTTAAATACTACACAAACTTTAGGGAACTTTTCTGAACCTGTCTAGATTATTGAAAAACAAAATGAATGACAAGAAATTCCCATATACTGCAGCTTAGGGGGTGGGGAACAACTATCAGTTCAGAAAAACCCCTTATAATCATAACACACGCAGTGGTACAATATGGTACATCAACGAATATTAAATGCCTTTCTATTTGAAATCTCAAACCAAAGAAAATACAAAAAACCCCACAAGGGTACACTAACAATACCAAAAAGTTATCAGAAAATGGAAAATATTTCTACTGAAGTTATTCTTGTCATCTTTCCCACCTCCTAATTTTTCAACTCAAATAAAAATTAGTATCTTCTAACGCCAATGGAAACACTCAACACAATGAAAAACAACATTTGTGGACATTGTTATCGGCTTTTTTGTGTTTTGTTTTTTCATTTGTTGGGCTTTTTTGGGGGTGTTTATTATTATTATTATTATTATCATCTGTTTTAGCTTACACACAGTAAAATAGTACAGAAATATTGAGGATGAGACAGGAAAACATCTGATACATTACTGATAACAAATATTATAACCTAGTCATAGCCTAGTAAAAATGCATGAAAAACTTAAACAATTAGAAAATACACACCAAAGATAATGAATAAGAGGTACCTTGCAGGAAGCCAAATAGGATCATGCTCAGCATTACCACACAAAGAGTTGTAATTGTGTTATTTATATCCTCCTGAAGCCTTTGAAATCACTATTTGTATATTAAAAATATAAGACAATGAAGAAAATGTAAGTTTCAAAATTCTAAGTAATGGGTCATTTTATTTTTTTTTTTCTGTAACTAATTTTCCTGTGTTGGTCCAGTATCATATCCTGCCTCCATCCACGTCTCTCTCTTAAAGTCACAGTATTTGGTTTTAGTTTGTACAGAGACCTGTCAGAAAAAAAAGAACTAAGTGACTGCAACACAAATGGCCATACTCAAAAGAAGAAAACAAAAGAAACAGGAAGAAAAATTATGTCTAATGCAGCTATACAATTACATGTACATATGGTCCTCAAGACAGCTGCATAAAGACAATGGAAGCATAAGGATTTATAGTGTTGATGAAATTGCATTGCTGTGTCCATTTGAATGGTAGCTGAAATGACAATTTTAAGTCCAACACCTGCAAAGCATTTTCACACGCTACACATAAGAAATTATGATCAAAAGATGTTTGCATCAGTGCATACAGCTAACAAGGGAAGGAATTTGTATGTATGGGGAAATGAAGAGGAGGTCAGGGGAGGAAGTTTTTATTGCCACATATATGGTTTTTCAATATCTGGTTAACAAATTTAATGCCTCTCTCTTATTGCCCACCATTTTAGAAATATGTAGTTTGACAGACAATTTGATATCAAATACAGAAGGTTTCTAAATTTAATATTCCATTGCTAATACTTCTTTGCTTTTTAAAGGTCATTAATGTTATTGATTACATTAATTTGAGAACTGCTTGAATAACACTGAAAATTAATGTAAAATGAACATCTGCGTCAGTTGACAACAAAAAAAAATTGCTGTGCTCCTCAGAGATGAATCTTCCTGGGTGTTTTCCCCATTGATCACTTCAGCATAACAGGAGGAAAAGAGTCCAAATAGAAGTTCCCAATTATTTTTTATATTTCAGTAAATAGAAAAAGTTTGATTCTTTTTCCTTCATTTTTATCAATGATATCCAGTAACAAGACAGCTTCCTGGAGAAAACTAGGGACTGCTTAGCTTACAAAAGCAAGTCTATTCTTTCTGTAATTATGCCAAGAATAAGAAACAAACAGTATGGTCTGATAACAAATAACATCATAAACTTCCTGAATCTGGTCTAGCATTTGTAATTCTTTAAAAATCTGAACATCAAGCAACTCTCTCTTCATTTAGAATTTGGCCCAGTGATAAGAACTTATCTTCAGACATAATTCCTTAAATTAAAAACAGGTGACCTTGTAATGCCATCCAAACCAAGAATCTCTTGTAAGATCATCTAGTGATATTCCTGGTGTTCAAGACAAAAGCAGAGGATTACTTAAAAGAACAGAGGTTAAATGTAAAACTCACTATCTAGTATACATCTAGAATGTAGCTTTTAGGAAAAAAACTTTTTAATGGAATTCCAAGTCACAAGTCTGGAAATTTGCCTTTACATATATACTTATAGGAAGACAGTATATGCTTTAAACTCACGTAACATCTTACTCGTGCTGGCTATGTCTTAAATTCAGATCATTTCATAGTTGTACTGATTTTAGAACATGGATTTATGAACTTATAAAATCTAGCTACTTAGTAGTGTCATGTGCTTAAAGATACTAGCATAGCATCATCTTACAGAATTACTGCACATAATTGTGGGGTTAATCATTATCCCATGGTAGAGGGGATAACCTGTACACACACTACTATAATTAGGAACAGTTAGACTGGTGAGTCTACTGACATCTACTCACGTAATTTAATCAGAAATATTCCATCAGCATTTATTTTATGATCTATTAAAGTAATGCATTTGTTGCTGCAAATAATTAAAAGCCCCTTATTCCAGAGCAAAAGGACATCCAAACCACAAAACTGCTGAATGAGCTAAAGTTTTCTAAGGCTTTTTTTCCTCCCAGGCAAGTTTTTGGTAAAATATTTAAGACCAGATCTTAAAGAATTATAAACTGCTGTGAGTGATTACTCTTCCCTTGCAAGCTAAAAAATACAAAAGGAATATATAAATTCTTTGTCAGCATCAGGAAAATATTTATGTCCAGTGATTCTGAATGCTGAACTAAGAAACATCACTATTTATTGCATGAAATTTGCCATTTTATCTCTTTGGTTGAAATTACTATATGAACACAATGTATTTCTAGAAGTGTTGAGTTTCTCTGGTCATCAGCCTTTATATATTGACTGAACTTTTTTTAATTTGAAATTCTTTTCAGATTAACTGAACCTAAAATGCCAGAATTTTCTTAATGTTTCACAAAATATGCCTTAGAAACAGCAATTGAATAGCCCTGTGAAAATTGCAGGACAAAAACTGTTACATTATCCTCTCAGTGATGAGCAAGTTGAAGCATTAAATCTTAAATGCACTGTGAGGAAACCAAAACACGTAAGAGAGTTTTAGAGAGTTGATTTCAAGACAAACTTGGTGATCTCTTACAAACCCTATTGTTTAAAAGCATTTCTTATGAGCTATTGGCATAATTAAATTTAACTGAAAAAAAATTAATTAATGATTGTAATACATGACCAGAATAACAAAATGGGCATACAGAAACAAGTGAAGTGACGCACACATTAAAAACAAAATTCATGCCAAAAACACATTTGAAACAGAAATTATTATTTTTCAAATCTAGCAAAAAGCCTGATTTTGTTATTTTCTCAGAGATAGCATCAAGGCACCCAGTTTCACCATCTAAACTGATACTTTTCTGAACTTCTGTGTGAATTTGGTATAAGTAGCAGAGCTCACTTCTTCAAGAAGCACATGTCTGTTGCCTCAGTTCAGGCAGTATTTCAAACATTTTTCAGCACGGGAAAATCTGAGTATAAACATTTAGCTAAAGCTATACATCCCTAAATAGCAACATATATTTAATTTCTCCACACACTAAAGGTAACTGTAATTTGAATACTATGCCAATGAAAAAAACCCAAAAAACCAGCACATGTTCCTCACTAATCCATGGAACTGGCAGCATTTGGTTATTTCAGGCTAGACAAAAGGTGTTCTGTGAACAACAAGCACAGGTCATCCACAACTGGCTCTCTCTGCTCTGAGTTCTGCCACAGCTCACAGAACATCCTCCCTCTGTGTTACGGAGAATAAAGAATAAAAACATGTCATGTTTACCCAAATATTTTTTTTTTATGTAAATCACACTTTTGCCTAAACCTGAATCTTGTAAGAACCTATTATTTCAGACCTCTACTCCTCTGCCAAGTTGAAGAATTTAGCTACCAGATTTGAAGAGATTCAAGAGACTGTAGGAACCTGGCAATAATCTGAGAACACAAATAAGCCTTGGGAAACAATGTTAGAAGAGAATCTGATGATAACTAATTGTAAAGAATCATTTTACTAAACTGCATTAAATTGTTCCTTCCAGGCCAAGAAAATTATTCAAAAATCTTGCAATATAGAGTATACTAAATTTACAAAACTGAAAAAAGGCTTATTTTTGCATAGCAAATACATCAACTGAACACTAGTAGCTATGGAAACTGAAACAAGGCATAATTTTTCCTGAGAAAATAAGAAATCAAACTTACATTGCCAGATTAACAGTTAGAAGATATCAAAGTATAACACATGAATGGTTCAGCACCTTATCCACAAGTATTATTGTGGGTTTATTCCTGTGAGATCTGCATTCCTTGCAAGCTGCAACTAATTATAAATTGGCTGATACACCAATACTCTTAGGCTGTGTTAACATTTTGAATTTGTTTGTTCACCTTACCTTCTTTACTGCAAGTCCAGCTACTTTGAAAGAAACAAGTTTTGTCAACACTACAGTTGTAAGCTATTTTGCAATAAAGGCTATTCTATGCACATTAATAATACTGACAAGAACAGATGGCAATTATTGCTTTTAACATTTTTTGTTTCTGTTGGTATTAATTACGTGTGCTTAATTTCTGTTGTTATGTCCACTGGGCACCAAGGTAAGATGCTCAAAATCTGCCCAAATACTTTCATCTCATTGACAGCAGCAAAATTCTTATTAAAATTGATACATTACTGTCATTTTAATTAACTCATTAGGGATGCATAAAAATTCATTATTATTGATAGTTATTTTTAATGCTTTTCTAATATTGAAGTGCTTTATAAACTGAGCAGCATTTTTACTAAATATAAGTGAAAACATCATCTACTGTATTTTAAAAATAGAAAAAAAAAGTATCAGTCATAGGAGTTAGTAGAAAATTTCTCTACTGTTCCTAAGTGTGCTGAAAAATGCCTCTTTAAATCTCTTTGGGTTAAATTCCTGTTCACTGATTATCCAGGAATAGTACCCATTCTATTGTGTCTCCAGCAGAATGCTTATGTCCAAGTTAGGCAGCTAGGTGGTTCTCTTCTGCAGTTGTATTAGCAAGGGAAGAAAAAAATTCCTAAGTAATGTGGTCTATAACAGCCAACACTCTTAGCAGGGAGCTGCTTAACCTTTGTCAAAAGATAACACCAAAACCAGCCTTAAACAAACAGCCTTCTCAACAGGGGCAGGCCTGCTTTCAGTTAAGCTTCATTGCCACAAGCTGTCTCAGTTCATAGTTTTCAAGCATTCAACCAGTGATCTGAAGACACATTAGGGATATTACAGACTTCAGAGCTATCCATTCCCAAACCTGAACAGCAGCATATAGTTTCAGTAGTGTGAAAGAAGACCCTGTCTGGATCTTTCTAAAGATACAGAAAATATACAGTGCTGATACAATTTATTCTGAGGCTAAATAAAAAACGTCCCTGGAAGCACTGGCACATCAATTTCCCTAGACCAGCAGGTTAAATACACGGGCAGGACAAAAAACTCAGGATATTCCAGACACAATCAGATATATATGGCTTGATACTCCAGCAAAAACATTGACTCTAACTGCCTTGTATTTGGATTTTTATACATCCAGGCAAAAGTACAGACGAAACACAAGAAACTTGCTGAAATCCTACCCATTTGGAAAATCTATGAAATAAACCTGACTTCAGGGCTTTATGTGAAATGACAGGAATCCAGTTAACTGTGAATATTTCAAGCATTAGTTTGTGGACTTCGAAACAATGTTCTCTGGTTCCTTTATGTAGAAGCATACCAACTTTGGTGCACCCCTTAATGTATCAGAGAGGAATCTACAGAGCACAGAATCTCATAGCTGGTGATCCCTTTGGAAATGGAGTCATGATTTCAATGAAATCTGGTGAAAGTGTAGTAACTTGATAAAGCACTCATTGGAGCAATGTCAGTTAGTTAAACACCTAGTTATTAAAACAAAGTTACTGCTTTACAAGGTATATATTATGGACTTTTGTTCACTTTTTATCTTACTCTTGAATAAACCAGTGGATGGATGTTTCTATAGGAAATATTTTATAAATTTACTTTGATGAAGGTAAAGAATTTTGGCATTAGAGCCTTCTAGTACATTAATTCTGGTGCAAGTTTAACAAAATGGAGTGTGTAAAACTAAAATTACATTTTTAAAATTTGGTAAAAATGTAAGATGCTTACATAACAGAAGACTAATGATTCACTTATTAGGAAAAAAAAAAAGAGGGGCTTACTTAAAAATTGTTTAAAAAAACCGTGTTTAAATAACATGATAATATTATATGCTGGGTTGACTCCAGCAAGATGCTTGGTGCCCACAAAAGCCACTCTATCACTCTGCCCCTCAGCTGGACAGGGTAAAGTTAATATCCAGAAAGGCTCATGAATCAAGATAAGGTGGGGAGAGATCACCCAGCCCTCACTCTCATGGGCAAAACTGAGAATATTTGGGGCAATTAATTTTATTTATTAACAAGCAAATTAAAGTAGGATAATGAGAACTAAAACTAAATATTAAAAACCAGCTTTGCTTCCACTGCTATTTCCTTCCAGGCTAAACTGTACTCCCAAGTTCTCCAACTCCTCCCTGCTCAGCCACTCCTGGGGACAGGGAATGGGGGTTGCTGTCAGGTTGTCACACCTTGTCTCTGCTGCTCCTTCCTCCTCAGAGGTGGAACTCCCCACACTCTTCCCCCGGGGTCCTTCCCATGGGTGACAGTCCTTAACAAACTTTTCCACAGGCTGCAGTTTTTCAGGGACTGACTGCTAGTGTGGATCCCCCACAGGACCCCGCCAGGAGCCTGTTCCAGTATGGGCTGCCCTCTCCAGGGGTCTGCAGGCTCTGCCAGGGGCTTCCACAGGGTCACAGCCTCTTTCAGGCATCCCCTGCTCTGGCATGGGGTGCTCCATGGGCTGCAGGGACACAGCTGCCTGCCCATGACCTTCACCACAGGCTGCAGGGGAATCTCAGCTCCAGCTCTGGAGCATCTCCTCCCCCTGCTTCTGCTCTGACCTTGGTGTCTGCAGAGCTGTTTCTCACACAAATTCTCACTCCTGTCTGCAGTTGTAATTGTAGAGGGTTTTTTCCTTTCCTTCACTGTTATCACAGAGGTGCTAACCATGTTGCTGAGTCCATGTCAGTGTTGGCTGACCTTGTCTCCATTGAACACTGCAGAAGCTTCTGGCAGCTTCTATCAGAAGCTCCCCCCCTCCTGCCATCCCCTTCTGCTACCAAATACTTGCCATGCAAACCCATAAAATTATAGCTCACTTTACCAGAACGTAGAAAACACTTGGCGCATTCAAACAAATAAAATTAAAGAATCCAAATTAAACATAATGATCTTTAAAATTATTCTTGTCTTACAAGAAGGGTGTTATTTTTTTCAAGCACAGAAACTCATTTTTAATTCAATGAGGATTCACAACAGTTGATACTGTTTATCATAAATGTTTCAGAAACAAGTTTAGTAACTTGAGTAAGCGTCTTGGCAATATATCACCAATAACTATTTTAGAGACTCCAGATTTAAAGCAAATCTATTTTAAAAAGCCTCTTTAAAAATATATTATGGTTATTCCTTCCCTATTTCTCATATTGGGACTAAAACCAGATCATCTGTTTCAGCAGCAACAGATGACCCGACTGAACTGAAGATCAATCTTTTGAAAAGTGGATCATATGTCTGTGCTTAGGAATTACAGGCATCAACTAACAGGACACCCAACAAACAAAATTAGTGAAAATGAAGTAATTGCTTCAAATGGAAACTGGTGAAAAAATTATTATTCAAGTCCAAAATATTAAATAAAAATAAATTAAAATACATGCATGCATATATACTCATACATAACTATACAGGCATAAACTAAATGGGTTGTGTTTTACAGCATTTGTGAATAGAAAGACCTTTCTTAAAATAAGATTTGAAATAATTCAAGAAAAAGGACTTCTGTCATTGCAAACAATTACAGCCTAAACAATTGTTCTGCATCTGGACTTGTATCACATATTTATTTTTAACACTGTTGTAGATCTTGGGGAAAAAAAAACACCGAAAATCTTTCATTTCTCTATTAATTATTTTATACAGATGCTGAGGTAAGCTAATGCTTCTTAGGCTGTATTTTGAGGCAAGATAACAAAGACAAATTCTTTGCCACAGCTGGGAGACTGTTGCTATGACTGCTGAATTATTATCAAATGGCTGGCTTCCACCTGGTTAAATTGGTTCTCTTCAAATTGTGTAGGATTGTTGTGCAGAACTCTAAATAAATATAAGAGGGGCTTGAACTGCCTGGTAAAGTAGCATTGGAAATATCTTTCATAATGCTCTCAACCTTAAGTAGACAATCTAACATCCTTAAAATTTTGAGCTACTGGGAGGACCTCATGAAGTTATCTTAAACCTCGTGGATTCAGGAGGCTTAAGAGGCAATACAGTGTGCCATTCTATCAAGAAATTTTCTTGCACAGTGAAATTCTTCATTCCAAATGTTTAGTGTGATACTACGTACCAGTTTTACTACGAGTCTCAAAATACAGCTAGGGTATAAAGCTAATCATTCTCACCCTATTAATGCTTCGACTAATTTGATTCAATGAGATTTCACATTATTTCTTGTGGCTTCATATAACCTTTACTATAGCGTTCTCTGACACTGATTGAATGTTTATGGAAGGCAGAGAAGACAAACGTAAAAGCATGTAACCTCTGTTTCATATGTATTTCACAGCAGTCATAACATGTTAAAATACAAGGGTGATAGCCAGAGCAGAACAAACAATTCAGTAAATGCAATGCAGGCACTTATGAATTCATCTTTTTAGGTTGCAGGGCCTATCTTTTAAGAAAAAAAAAAAAAAGTTAATACGTAGAAATAAAACTGTAAAATCAAAGTCTTCTAATTCATGAAACGAGAAAATACTGAGTTCAGCTATTGTAACATTTTCAGAAATTGAAAGATTTTTTAATGTTTTCCAGTGAGCAAATATGATCTCAACACTGAAAGTGGCTTTTGCTTTCTGCTTACCCTGGAGTTGAAGTGAAAAACTGGCCTAATATACTGAAACAAATTCACTGATATCATAAATGCTAAATTCACTAAGCAGCAACATAGTCAAGGGAGAGTACAAAGGCAGCATGGCAGTCTATACTGCTTCTAGCATACACCAGATATTTAGAAATTATTAGTCTTAGCACATAAGCCAGAAGAAACAAGATCATCAAAAAACTTTGTAGGTCATTGGAACTGGAAATTAAAAGCCTATTGTTTTGTGAGAGAAGGTTTGTATGAATAACTTAAAGTGCAATGAGAAAGTCGGCACTGACATTTTCTTTCAGAAATGCAATTCATGAAACATGCCATGTTGATTGACAGAATATTCCTTTGCAGAGGATACAGAAATGGGCATTGGTCTGCAGGTCAGAAGTGGTGAGCAATTGCTTTGCATCACCCTTTTTTTACCTCTTCTTTGATTCCCAACACTAATTAAATTATATTTATCTTGACCCTCTAATTCTTCTCATTTTTGCCTTTCCAATTCTCTTTCCCAAACTGCTGGAATAAGCAAGCAGCTGGTGGGTTCCTCATTCCAGGACAGAGTCAGCACATCACAACGTCACAACAGTAAAGCCCTTTCAGCTTAAATTAGTCATATAAACAGAAAAAAAAATGAAATTAATGTGTTATTTGAATACACAACAGCCAAGAAATCCAGAGATCCGTTGGTTTGGTTGATTTCAGCACTTCTTTCTGAAAGGACATTTTCAGAATGATTGACTTGTGCTGCCATTGGAATGCCTAGAGTATTGCTCTTCCTCACTCACACCATTATGAAAGAATTTTGACACTGCCATAATCTGAAGCGCGAGTTTGCAACTCACAAGGCTTGGCTTGAGAGATGCTATGCAGAGAGATGATGCAAACAATGATGGTCTCAATCTTTCATTCATATTTGATAACAAGAGTAACCTCTTATTCTAAAAACCAGATTAGTAGTCATAATCTCGTTGTTATTAGGCTGTTTTCCATCCTGTGCAGTCATTCCATGCAGAAATATTAAATCACTTCACAAAACTGCTGACTGCTACCCTAAAAGCAATTACATGAGAAAATATCTGTGGGTAATGCTAAGTATAATTTTTTAATCTTCAAGTATAAAAAGTGCATAGAGATAGGCAATACTGCAATTGAGTCTGCATAGAATTAAGGAGTTTATCCAGTATTAGAGCTTCTACAATACAACTGTCCTTTGTCTCCTGATAACAAAGATGCATTTCTCAATGTTGATCCAGTTGAATCAGTGTATTCAGGAGGTGATTAATAAACAGTGCTCAAAAAGAATAAGCCTGACAGGACATATTAGTTCTATCAACAACGTGGAAAATGAAGTTTGCATTTTCTCCAGGGATGAGGCTTTCTATAAAGCCTCAATCTAGCAGACAGATTTTGCAAACATGGACATCTTGAAATGTGATCTATGGGAAATGGAGGCTCTAATTTAAGGGATGGGAGCAGCAGTTGGTTTCCACAATGCTCTCCTGGCTCCCTCCCCTTCCAGCCCTACTGCAGATGACTGCAGAAAGACACCAGAAGGGATGGAACCAGAGAAACTCGGTGACACACACAATCCTTAAGGATCACCCACGCTCCTCTCCAGCGTCACTGGGTTACAAGATGACGGGAGTGCAGAAAGAGTGGAGAAGAAACTGACACAAGGCGCAGAGAGAGGGTAATATTTGTAAAGCACAGGGGGAAGGTAGCGAGGTAGGAGATGAAAATGCATGGCTGAAGCCAGCTGCTTCTCTTACACTTGTGTGTAGAGTGCCACAGTAAACCAATGACAGCAACAAGTGCTTGAACTGCACCCAGCTCCTGCTGTGACTTCTGCAGCTCCTCTGCACTCTCACTGTGTTATTTGGAAATAACTACACAGATACCAGATATGAAAGATATGTCTGAAATCTCAGTGTGTTAAGTAGCCATCCTTTTTTTTAAGGTTTTATTAATTATTATGGATAATCTTATTATTTGTTTGAAGCTTACACAGCAAATCAAGTGCAGTATTACAGTCCCACACAACAGAATGACCTTCCTCTAACTTATTCATAAATTTTATGTAAAATATGTAAAATTTACACCTGCAAGTAATGGTGACCTGATATATTTCTGAATGACAGAAATACTATTAGAAATATTAATATAAAGTTAGCCTAATGTTAAGTCTTGAACTTAAATCTTCAGTACAGCAGCTGAATTATTCTAACCTAAATTAAAAATTGGCACTCATAAAAAAAGCTATTTAAACAGAAAAATATATAATGTAGTACATGAAATATGGGAAAAAATCTAGAGGAAGTGTTGAAATAAACTATAAAGACTAAAATTCTGGCACTGGGAAAATTGGAATGAGAAAATGTCTAAATATTAAATTTAAAGTAATACATTGAAAAATTTATTATTCTGTTAATAAAGGACAGGTATGAGGGAGGGAGTTGTTCATTTTTAAGTTAATACCATCCTACATTGATTGCTGTAATGTAATTTCATTCCTCATTTTCTGATACAACAAAGCCCTAGTAGTTTTAAGATAAACAGATAATTTAAGATAATACACTAAGGTAAACTTGATATTTCATGTGCTGTATTATGTGTTGCTGTAGAATTGTTTTCTGTCTGATGTCTGTGTAATGGAACCATTGTGTTCCTGCAAGGTAATGAATTCAGAATTCTAAACCTTGCCATGGGTAGTATGCTGAGGTAAGTAATGATGATAACAAAAGGAAAAATTTTACTGAGGAGAAGAAATTACAGAGCATATATTTATGGTATCAATTACATAAAAAAAAATCAGGGTTTCTTCCTTCCTAATCTGGGTATTAGTTATTTTAAAAATTGATAACCTGTATTTAAAAATTAACTTCACTGTGTCTGGTATGACATCATCACTTGAATACCAAAATGAATGTGAGCGATAGTTTTGATGTGTTTTGTCCATTTCTAAATGAATTTTGCCAGCCATCCTTCCTTTAAAAACATAGTTATACAATACAGATCAGATTCCAGCATGGATTACTGGACAAAATACATCACTTGCATTCACATGGCTTACTGATAGCTGCTCCTACTCACTACCTCAGCAACACAGCACAAAGCTTTCCTTTCCTGAATTCCCTTATTCAAAAACCTTCTATGCAAACAAATCTAAAAAATATTAATCCAATTAGAAAACATTTTCTGTTATCCATCAAACCAAGATACTTCTCCTATTAAATTTCAGTTTTCTCTGGTAAGAAATTTAGAAAATCAGCATATGCAACAGATGCAGGACTGAACTAACTTAAATGCAGAGTTCTCCTGAATCAAACTGAAGGATTACAGGAGTATTTCCAGGGTAACTACAGGTACGTTATGGAATAGCACCTCAAAATTGAAGACTTAGAAGTCATTAGTGCATTAAAAAAGCACCGTATGTTTGGAGATAACATGCCAAAAGGAAGGAAAAATGAAAAGCTTATAAAAAGTAAAAAAATTCAATTACATCTTTTTTTCAGTATTGAAGAAATAAAAATTACTATGTAAATGTCACATCGTTTTACTCTTTGTACTATATCAGTCTCTTCTGTTTTATTATCAGGATTTTTAAAATTTGATACAGACCAATATACATTTACATTTTTTTAAATAAGATATAAAGTAAGTTTACTTTTTTTTTAACCAAATTCTATTGTACTCACTGTGACAGATGTAAATTTCTTCTCTAGCAAAGATTTAGTTGAATATTATATTTGTGAAATCGCATTTTGAGATTCTCTACTTAGTTTTCTGTTGACTGTAAAAAACAAGCAGCACACAAAAACTACAAAGAAAATCAAGCTCCCACAAAGAAAGTAAATTTTGACATTGTAACATTTTCGTTCCTTGGAAAAAATACTTTAAACCAATCTTTTTTACTAATATGATCTCTCTGAAATCAGTGGCATCACACTGACAATAAAATCCACGTTCAAGGTTCTCACATATACAAAATTTTCCTCAGTCATAGAAAGGACTCAAATGTATGAATCAGTCTTTTTAGCTTTGGGCTAAATTTAAAACTCCCCTAAACACTAAAACTTCAGCAAGCAACAACAGTCCTATGACTATGTTTATTGGCAATTTATTCTAATGACCATGGAGGAGGTGGTATAAAGGTATAAAAGAAATGCCACACAATGCATTTTAGATGTATTCATGATTCTTATTCAATTGCATCTGAAATATCTCTGTCCTTGATGCAGGCAACTGTTATCAACACTGTTATCAGAACTGTTAGAATCTATGCTGCTTCCAAAGCATGAGGTGTTTGCTGAAATAGGAATTAGAAAAAAAAATTGACAAACAAAACTTTGAAATATTTTGATGCTGGTAAATTTAATGGAAATTAATTTTGTACATAAAAAACTCATGTTATTAGAGCTTTTGCTTTAAATTGCATTAAATGGGCTTACATGCGTTTAATTTATTAAAAAAAAAAACAACAAAACAACCCTTTCATGTTAATTTCGAGTATTCATGTGAAACAAGCTCACTAATTTGAGAATATGCTCTTACAAATGTACACCTCAGCTAACAGTCATTCCCATACAGTTGTCCTTCCATTCAAGGAACTGTGTGGTGTTTTATGCATTCATTCTATTGATCCACCACCACACAGTTCTGTGAAAAGGACTCATTGTACTGCATATATTACTCTATTATCGCTAGAGTAAAAAAGGCATGCCAATATCTAGAAATCCTTTAAAAGTACCCATAGGGCAGCTGAGGATATCTCAATTATTATCTTGCTAACCCTTAAACCCATCCTATACAATAAAAGGAAATTTTTATTTAGTTTAGCATTTCTTATTTCAAGACAGCTTAGCTTTTTCAGTAGATATGCTAAATTTTAATATAAAAACCATCAGATTAAAAGTATCAAGTACTGCTGGTAGAAGAAAAATTGTCCACAGCTGCCTGATAAGGTCAGAATGATGGGGTTCCTCTTATTTCTGACTATCAGCCTGTAGCCTGCAGATATTTCCCTAATGAAACTTTAAGATAATGTAGAAATTTTCAAGCTGTCAAAAAGTTCAAGTACTGCCATAGAAAAGCTAGCAAACTTGACATTAAAACAAAGCCTGAGTAATAAGAGACCTGTATACTCAACAAGCATATTCTTCTATCTTTTGGAACACTAAAAATTCCTATTTAAAAGATACTTTGTCCACAAGAATATTAAACATAAATTTTTCATGGCTCAAAGTATTCACTCAGAAGCAATTCAAATTGTTAGAATGTGTTCCTTCTCTTTATCAATTGTCCATGAAATGTTTGATATTCCCAAAAGTTTTCCCTATTGAAAATTATTTGGCAAACAATTCATTTAAACCCATTTCATCTGTGTACTACTCAGAAGCTCTTTGCTGCATCTGTCAATTTGAGTACTCACTATTTCAAAATTGGTGTTTCCACGTTTACAGCATTCTGCAATGTGTTGCTGTTCTCTAAAAAGGAGTCACAGGTTGATGAACAGCAAAATCAAATGCCTCAGAGCATTGTCAACTTGAATTTAATCCCAATCACGTCTGGCTAACCTTTGTAAAAACAAGCTTCTTTTTTCAAAATAGGCTGATGACTAATATGTCCCAGTCATGGAGCCCATATAGGGTCTTTTCTACATCAAATAGATATGCTGATGAAGGACCCAAATATTGCTAACATTCGTACTTTAATACACATCTGACATAGGAAAAATGTCTATCTCAAACAAGTCCAATCTCAGTGGACTAAGATTAAAGGAATTTGCTTGAAGATTGAATTTAATATTTTTATTGCTTGCAATTTTTACCTTTTGTTCTTAAAAAATTCACTTAAAATGCACTATAATGTATATTATTAGAGGCTTACAAAACAATCATATTAATGACAACATGTAAATTGTTTACCTAGTTTAAGTTAATGATCATCTCTTTTCTGCAAGGAGAAAACAAACCCCAATTTTAAAGGAGTTTCCTAACTTTTTTTTCTAATATGAAATAGGTCTTCTGTTGATATGTAATTATTTATTTTCATAGAAGAAGTACTGAAAGCAGTAATTTATCTTGCCGGAAACATATCTAAAAAGATATCAAGAGGTTCAGTTAATTCCTGTTAAAATATTTAGATATTTTAGCTGAGTTCCCACAAGTTGTAGCTGAAAACATTATATAGAGTTTGACACCACTTCATATGAAACCAGTGTCACGAACTACCAGGCCAAGAGCGATCAGAGCACATTTTGACTTATGTTCTGAGCCTTTAACAGAATTCAAGAACTCATTATGTACAGCCTGATTTTATAAAGTGAAATGACATCTTTTAATGACAGCATTTCATAATAACAGTGTCTCTTTCATCTACAATTAACTTACACTTTTCTCTACTATAACAATATTAGAACAAAGCTTTCAAACATGCAAGTAATTTCAAACTAAGAGAGAAGAAACTTTTATTTCAGCTTCATTCCCAACCTGAAATTCATTAATTATTTCCTGGATGAGTTCTTGCTAATCATTACCTGATTACAAAACTAATAGAACCAAGTCTCAGCTGTGTAAACTAGAATAAAGCAATCTGTGAAAGTGTACCAAGCATCAGTACAGTTGCCCAGTATTAGCAATGCTTTTGAGTATTAGCATGTTTTAGAGTTAACACATATATTCCAGAATAACAAAAAATAGCCAGGATACAGATAACTTTTAGGGTTAGAAGGAATTACTAAAAAGAGTATGTTGTCAAGGAACCACATGTAGCTTGAACCACAGATGAAAAACATGAACATCAGATAATCTAAAAAGACTAATGGCACTCACAAGGTATAGTAGCTACTTGGTGCACAAACTATGCAGAATGAAACGTATTTGCTTATGGTTCTTATATAGTATCAGTGATGGAATGCAAAATTATGAACTATGCTTTATTAACAGCAAAGAAAGTTCTGTACATCTGGCTGCAGAAAGAATGCTGAGTCTGTGCTCCAAACACTGGTAGGTCATATAGCAATAGGCCTCCTGGGAAAAATCAGTGGTCCCTGAGGATGTTGAGGTCCAAGTTATGCATTGCTCTATTCTATAGAGGAGAACTGAGTACACAAATGAGATTTATTACAGAGTACATCATAGCTGCAATTTCTGCACTCCACAGTTAAAGAAAGAGGTTAGATCACTTGGACAAAGGAGGTCTCAACAAGGGAAATAATTAAAAAAGGGCACATAATGCATATACAATTTTAACATCCATTTTTGAACAAGTACTTATATTTCAAAGATATGAATACGTATGTAAATATTTGAATATGAGTATATACCTGTATACATACACAGGAAATAATCAGAGGACTATTCTAGTCAAAATCTGGGTTAAGAAATGTGTATTCCTGAAATATTAGTCTTAGAGTGACAATATAAGTCACTTTGTTGTGAGCTTGAAATGGGTGAAGGCAAAGGTTTAGAAAATAAAATGGGATTGCAACTGAAACAAAATTATTAAAATCAGTATTGGATGATAAAGTTTCCCCAGCAATCTAAAACTGTGGGGGTGTTTAAATACAAATTACTCCTCATCGATGTGAGGCAGTGAAGAAGGGATGTAAACCAACAACAATTGGAATAGGTATTTCAACTGGTTTCAGGGCTGATAACAGTGAGCCAGAATTTTCAGTAAATTCTCGTACCAGCTTTTCAGAAAAAAGAACTCTACAACTCTTCCTAAAGCTCTTCTAGGTTAAATGGTTTGGGACCTCTATTTTTGCAGTGCAGGCATACCCCTAGTTGTTTGGGAGCAACAAACAGATGGTGTGAAAGAGAGATTTATTAAGTGTCCAAGATCTAAATTAATTTTAGGTTGAGATTAGAGTCTAACAAGGTAATTTGGGATTGTCCTTCTGGCAGGTGTTCATTGCTAGTACTTCTCCCACAGAAACCAATTCCTTAATAACCTAGAGTTACAAATGGAGGAAAGGGAAGGCTCTGAAGAAAGCTGGGAATACTTTATCAGTTTTTTGCCCATTGATAGTGAAGGAGAATCCCTTTGCTAATATTCACTTAAGCTTTACATGAGAGGGGAATGTTTACAAGTTCTGTCATAACTTTTTTTTTTTTTTTTAATATATCTTCCACAAGTAAGAGGCAGTGCTCTGGAGCCCTATTAATAAGCTGGGCCGGATGGGAGGCCAGGTAGTAGCTCACCCTAACACTGCAATGATTGGAGAAAGAATGGATCACTTGCACTGTTCTAACAACTCAATACAATTCCAAAATGAATTAAAGTTTCCATTCTTTTGTTTTAATTTCACGTTATGATAAAGAAATGCCTTGTGGCAGAACAATATCAGTTTCACAAAAACATTAAAAAAAATGGTTTGCCACCTTTATCTCCTGGGCTGCGAGAAATGAAAGAAGATAGTAATTTTTTCCCCCAAAGCTGTTAATTATACCATAAGTTTCTCCTTTCAGCAAAATAGAAGCTTTAGAAAGTGTTTTATAAATTCTGCAACAGAAACAGCAATTAATACTTTCAAAAGGCACTGATACTACTACTTTCAGGGTATGATATTTTTAAAAAATGTTATCTATTCATTTTTATTAATTTCCATAACTACATTATAAGAAATAATAAAACTATTTTTAGGTAAGCACTATGAATTTAGTAAATGAAACTGTTGTTTACATCTTATGTGTTCAGTTCTTGTGGTGGAGACACTTGTCTAAAGCAAGTATAAAGTACTGATTTACCAAGATTTAAGTGTTTGTACTTGTTAACACAGAAATATCAGTAACAGAAAAATAGAGGGATATGATATTGGTTTAATATCTCAGCTAAGCTAAATTTGA
>VZTB01015024.1:113655-136327 GCA_013397245.1 Thryothorus ludovicianus | reverse complement strand
TTTTTCTTTGGCTTTAAAGCACTTCTAAGAGGTAGGCAGACATTCCAGCTGAAATGTTAGTCTGAACTAAATTGAGAGACACGGAAACTACGACTTGCACTTGTCCTGCTGTGACACACAGAACTATGGCTTGTTCTTGGCATGCTATTGAGCAAGGAAAAGCTTCAAATTTCTTATCATCTAATATCAAACCGTTTGTTTTTTTTTCTGTAGACCCTTCACATTAACTTGAAGTTTACCTATTTCTTACAACTGGAATGAAAGCAAGAGAGAACAAATAGACAAAAAAAAGGAAAGAAAGAAGACAGATAAAAGTCTGTATAGGTAATTTTAACAATTTCTTTTTTTTTTTTTTTTAACTTTTATCACTTTTTTTGTAGTCCAGTGAGAAACTCTAGAGTTACATGCTATATTCACAGGGCAGTAAGAACTATAATATAACAGCAGTTTTTGGTATCAGGATGCCTAACTAGAGAAAACTGCAAGATCTACTATAATATCTCTAATTACAGTAAAATGTATGACTGGTACATGCAGCAACAGTAGCACAAAAAAAGTGCTTTTCATTATAAAAAAAGTATTTAATGAGAAAATCTCTGCATAATTTTCAGGAAACAGAGCTCGGGAAAATGAGACTTGCAGTCCAGCAGAGGGGTACCTTCTATTTCACACTAGGGAGAATTTCCTGCAATCCCTTTCCCTGTTTTGAACACTGATGCCATGGAGATTTTATGTAAGCAGAGAGCCCAGGGTTATGGTAACTCCCACAACAGTTAGGCTGCCATAAGAAAAAAAAACCCAAAAACCAAAATGGCAGTAAGATGCCGAAATCCTCCATGTATTAGGGAAAGCTTCAGTATTGTAAGAAGTGTAAGCCTTTCTGCAGGATCTTGTTCCATATGTGCTCATATGGAACTTTTCCAGACAATTTCACTCCTAATCTTTGATCTTTGGGAAAGAATGGCCATTTATCTTGACATCATTTTTAACACAAGCCAAACAAAAGCAAAATGCAGATTCAGCTGTTTAACAGCAAATTATTACATACAGTGATGGAAGATCACTCTTTTACAGCACTTGCATGGGGTACCTCTTGCCCCAGTATTTGGCAACCTGCAGAATTCCTGACTTCCATTTTCAAAGAATCCATTTTCCAGTTTGTTTCCCACTTCTGGTTGCATTTCTCTGAAGAGAATAGCTAAGTAGTCAACCCTATGATATACTTCTTTTTGCTTCAATTGTGAGGAAGTTAGATTAATTTAGTCTCCTCAAAACTTATTTCTTCCCTAAGTATTTAGGAGTTCTGCACCTGTGGATATTCTTTTTTCTGGAAGTGTGAATATGGAAGACTAAGTGCCATTTACTGTACCCAACTAATAATGATTCCTTGACTGTAAATAGCATGATTTCTGTCTGCATACATTTCAGTATGAAGTATCTCTGTTCACACAAGTTTTTGAATTAAGTTGATATAAAACACTGAATATAAACATAGAAAATGATATAATTTTATGAATGAACCATGAATGAACCTTTTTACTCACTCATGACAAGACAACTTTGGTCAGAAAATACGACTGTGCTGACAAATATCCAAAACTAATTTTTAAGGCATACTCCCACAGACACTTCGACAGACACAAATCTATTTATAAGCATCTTTCATTTAAATTTTAATAATAGAGGCAGAACTTTGTCATATTTTGAACTTAGCTATAATACCATCTTATTTTCTAAAATATATTCTAATTTACTAATTCATTTAGCTATTGATCTGACTATAGTAAGTGACATTCAGGAAAATGAAAAGAGAAACACAAAAGAATTTGCACAGATCAATGTAGGTCAGATTACATTAAAAACTCTTCTGAGATTTTTTTTCAAAAACATTCAAAGGCTTCTTATCAAGTATCATAGAAAACCTAGCAAAACCTGACCAGAAGATATTTGATAATAGACTGAAAAATAAGAGTGCCAATGCATTCTTCTTAAAGATACTGTGGTAATTCTTCAATTTTTTTTCCTTCAACTTCTTTAAAATCCTCTTCTAGAATATTCTAGTTTCTAGATTCATGTATTTTCTCTTGTATTCAATGGCACAAATTAAAAAAGACTTTTTTTAATTATATAATTGCTGCTATATAAAATATGGCATATATAGAAATCTTTTACCATCTATAAGTAGGCAGAGTCTGTTGTCAAGGAAATATTGACCACCCTATCATAATGCTATAAACTATATACAATTAAAACACAAATTCATGTGAGAATGATGACATTAACCTAATTGTGCTAATGAAGTAATAAAAAGATGAAAAGCTCTCTTAGTCAGTAAAACTGTGCATATTTTACCTCAAATAATGAATTGAAAATCTGAACTGAATACACATGAAGTCTTTAGAATATGACTTCACTATTTTCTTTTTATGCTATAATGCTGCATTTCAAGCATTAAATACAATTCCAGAGTTATTCTCCACAGGGTATCTTAAACAAAACTTTTCTATTTAGTATCATGTCAGTCTAGCAATCTTAATAAATGAGAGCATTTTTAACAAACTGCTTTGCAACTGGAACAGTCCTCCCTGTGTCTCAAGATGATACAGAAATGCACACAATTAAGATACTTATCAAGAGATCAAAAAGTGAGAAACCAGAAGAAAATTCTATATTCTCCAAGGCTTTTTACCTGCTGTAGATGTCAGTGTTATCATCAGCAGGCTCAAATGCCAGACTAGACACAAGTGATGGGCTCTGAATCAATACAGTGCCATATACTTTACAAAGACATTGCAATTACTGACTCAGAAAGCACTCGTGCAAAATTTCAATATTAGGTCAATATACCAAATGTCTCTATTTTGATCCATGTTGCAATAGCTCAAATGAAGACATCTATTTTAAGCTGCTTCTTCAGATGAGTTAGTAAGTATATGCAGAGATTATTATTATTAAAATAAGCACAAATGCAAGAAGTGCAACAGCACACCCAAACCCCATACTTATATACAATAATAATTTAAAAATTAATGCTTTTTAATGAAGGAAAATTTATTTTTTCCAATTTTATTTTCACACTTTGTTATATCTAGGTAAATTTTTGAAGTTTCTTTTTTAGAAGTGAGGGCAGGTTGTAGATAAACAGTGACTTCAAAATTACAGTATACAGATATTTACAAATGGTTAGATAGACATTAATATAAATGAGCACATATAAAAATACATAACTATTGCAAACACAAGGGCTTTGAAAACAAATGTCGCAGATATAATATTAATTCCTCAACACAAACCCAACTATTTAGGGCTAATTATACTTTAAACAGAAAATTCCATGGTGATTAAAATATTTCCTCTATTATGCACTCCTTATATGTTTTATTAAGAGGAATTCCTCTGTCTTTTTAAAACATGGAGTTTTTTTTCTTTAAAACTAACAAGGAAAGTTGTTTCAGTATGAGACTTCCAGATTCAGAACTTTGATTTTAGTATGGAATCCATCCAGATTCCAAAAGCACACCCTTTGACAGTTTGTGTCCTAGCCCTAGTTAATGGTGCTCTGCCAACCTCACCAGCTGAGAATCTGCAATGAACTTCACTATTTTCACTGAATGAAAACAAGGATCAAAACGATGTAATTTCCCACTAAACTATCCTGAATGAATAGTGCCACCTGCTGAAGCCCCAACTCAACAGATACTTCACTGTAAACTGTAAGTTCTGAGTTTAGTTGCTTTAAGTGCTTTGCTTATGCAAGGCCAGAATGGCAATTATCATTCCCAGAAACACACTCGTTCAAAAGTAACTTCCCTTCCATGTGATAGCTTTGCTATTCCCTCTTAATTTCATACCATGACAGCAGCCTCACAGGCTAGCCATGAAAAAAAGGAAGTCAACCCTGTTTCCCGTTATGTGATTCTGTCTTTGGGCAAAAGCATCATGGATATCTGAAATCTATATATGGCTGTATTCTTAATTTAAGTATACAGCTGACCTAAAACGTTCAGATATCAGGTACATCAGAAGAAAAATCTTAACTGCCATTTCAGCAAGGTGATCCAAGCAGCAACATATATTTGTACACAGTCAGTCTAATGCACTTTTAAAATGCTTTCTGTGTCTATTAATCTCATTTTAAAATAAAATAGGAGGATGATGTTTTGCGCAAACATAGCCCTGTTTCCTACTTCAATCAAACTTGTTGACCATTTACTTACTTTTGGTTTTGGTAGTGTTGAAGGAATAGACAGACATTTATGAAGATAAAGAAGCAAATTCCTTCACCTTTCAGCACACTACCAAGTGAAGGCCATGCGTGCAGAAAAGGAAACTTCTATCATCACTCCCCTGCTGACATGCATTGAACCTTTGCTAAAAATAATGCAAAAGTTGTTCTGTGGGAATTACTCTAAAGGAAAGTTTGTGTTTAAAGGCAGTATGATAAATGTACAAGGATAGCTTCCTTTGCTTCTAGCCACAAAACTGAGTGCAAATTGAAAACTTGGTATTCAAATCTCTAAACAGTTATTAGGAAAACATTAGATACCAAATATATTTCTGCATATGTATTTCAAACTCTCCACGGAAAACTTAGAACTATGTTTAAAGAAATTCAGTAGATTGTTCAGAAAGAATAAATATAGATTAAACATTTGAAATGTCTTGTTAAATTGATTTCTCTCACTCAATCTTTAAAACTCATACCAAATAAAAATGCAATCATCAGGTTTATTCATGTTATTGAAGTTCAGAAATTCCATAGATAAACACAGGGTTTTGACAAGGCAACAACCATTACTTTAGTGAAATCTCATATCAGGAAATTAATTTAGCTTCTTTACTGTGTGAATACATATGTACCCAGTAGGAAAATGGTGCTAAAGAGCAGTAAGTGCAAGTGTCAATCGAAAAAATAAAGCAAAAAATATTTCAGCAAGGGTCTGAAATGCAAAGGTCTGCAGGAATGCAAATTAACTGCAGGAATTACTGTGAAATTTCTCAGCTCAAATAAGACCAGATCCATAAAAAGAGTCATGGACACAACTAACACATTTCACTTCTGAAGAATTGCTGAATTAGGAATTCAATGTTCATTTGCAATTTGTGCACTGTAGTTTTCTTGAAAATATGTTTTGTGCACTGCAGAATGAAAAAAGTTGATAAAAACAATGCAGTAGGTTAACTTCATACCAGTTGTATTTCTCAAAAATGCAATACTCACAAATCAATTAAAAAAAAAATCTACACATTATCAGGAGGAATCTGAAATTTTACACAGCTATGTAAACCCAAGCCATTAATAATAGCAAGAAATCTCCTATTTCCAGAAGCAGTATTACAAACTGTATGAACAAAAGGCAGTATTTTAATCAGTGAAGTGGTAACTTACTCTAAGATGTGTAGTTCTACTTGAGTTAAAGAATGAAAGGATAAAGATAATAGACAACAGCTGGATGAATGGATGAAGATACTCATGTAAATTCTCTATAGATTTTAGCTTTATATTGCAGCCATAAATTTTATAACAGTTTTTCTCTAAAAGTGTAAGGTGTACAAGATCATAAAAACTCCTTTATTTTTCCCTGGAACTCTATGCCTGATCTCTACCTGGGGAAAGAGTTACAAATCTAATTCTCATTCTCACAAAACAGCAATTTAAAATCAGAAAAAAAAATCTATAAAAGTGCATGTCATATCTTTGTGTACATTCTTTTCCAGTTTTGTGGTGTATTTGCACCAACAGTCAATGTCTTCAGCATCCTTAAAATAAAAGGAATTTTATTCTTGTTTTGTGTGAAAATAGTCTCACTGAGAGTATTAGTGAAACCTAACAAAACTTTATTTTTGCCCAGAGCTAATGAAGTGATTTTCTGCATTTTGACTTTGGACTTCCTTAACTTACTATGACGTCTGAATTGACTGTGGACAAAAATAAGGAGCCAGACTATATTTTTGACTAGCATCTTTACTGTGTTGATTTGTACACAATATTTAGAAGAGCAGAATCCACCAGACTCAGCAAAGAGAAGGAGTCTGACTCCATAAGAACATTTACTTATCTGTATTGTTTTTGTTAGAACATATCTCTTTTGTGAATGCAAGATTATTACTGAAAATTAAAGTGCATTTATTTTGGTCTTGACAATTGCCAACAGTATGTTGAGTCAATGGCTTGGACATGATGCATAATTGTGCTTCTCAGCAAGGACTTTCAAAAACAATTTAATAACAGAAGACTTGGATACAATCCATTTTTGTTGTTCTCACAACTTGTAATGCTAATTTTTAATTTTGTTAAATATTTACCACATAGGGAGGAATAATTACTGTAAAGAAAGTACTAGGCTTAAGAAAATATAAACCACAAAATCAAAGTGGAAGCTGTATCAGGGATGGTCAAAGTTGGATATTAAGAAAACGTCTTTCACTCACAGGCCGAGCACTGGAACAGGCTCCCCAGGGAAAAGGTCACAGCATGAGGCCTGACAGAATTCAAAAAGTGTCTGGATGATGCTTTCAGGCACATGGTGTGACTCTTGTACCCGTTCTGTGCAAGGCCAGGAAATGGACTTCAATCATCCTTGTGGGTGCTTTCCAACTAAAGATATTCCATGATTCTGTGAAAACCGATGATTCATATTTAAATTCAAAACTAATAGATCTGTTAAAGTGTCTGATGTCTATAATAGAGTGCAATGGATGCGAGTATGATGGGAATCATCCTAACGTGTTTAATGTATTTGAAACTTCATTATCAGAGATACTAAAGTAGCTTATACACAATCAAGACAGACAAACAACATTTCTGGATATAGATAATCTAAACGCAATTATCAGTTTCTTATATCCTAGCAATGTGAACACTTTTCCAATTCTTTTGGTGACAAATAATTTCTTCATACTCTAAAATGAAGCATTATTCCAGTGATGATTTGAATTTTTTCTTGATGTCTCTTGAGTTTTACATCAGCCCTTTCCAGTTTTATAACACCTTCAGTTACCCTTTACAGAAGGAATATCAGTGGGATAACACAGTTGCCATGGCTCCTGTGGAAAAGAAGGGAGTCTGCCCCTCACTCTACTGTTCAGGAAAATAGCAGAGGTTTCTGCATCTCTCTTCTAAACTGCAAGAAAATTACACCAGTGTCCCACTGTATTATATAAAAAATACAAAAGTAAATACATTTTTTACTGTTAGTAACATCTAACTAACGCTGGATGTGGTTTTCTCAGAAAGAAATTGGAAGACAAAATGTGTAAGATAAATGGCAACTGAAAGTATAAAACTATTATTCTTCAAAGACTTAAGAGTAATTTGAGAAAAAATACTTCTGGATTCAGAAAATAAGAGCTTAGGAGTGGATTGAATAGCTTTGAAGGCTAAATGTAAAATCAGAAATAAAAGCAGAAAAGTGAATTCATGGGCAAAATTTCAAACTGGAAAAAGCAATTTTCAACTCAAATCTGCATCGCTGCTGACAGACTCAAAGTACAAAGATACATTCAATCTAAAAATGATATAATTTTAATTCCAGTAACATAAAGGTATTTTAACTACTTTAAAAACCAGGCACATTAATTATCTTAATATGAGATGCAGCAACATAAAATGTTGTTTCTTCAGCAAAACATATATATTTGTTTCCTGCCTTAGTTTTCAGTATAGCTCTTATCATCTGTTTCAACAGTGTAATTACACTGAGGTGGACTGATGCTGGATGGACCAGGTACCCACCAAAGCTGCTCTATCACTCGCCTCCTCAGCTGGACAGAGAAAATAGAATGAAAGGCTTGTGGGTTGAGATAAGGACAGGGTCCTTATCAGGATCAGTCAGCATTTACCAAAATGTAATTTTTGGTATAACAGACTTGACTTGGGGAGTTTAATTTCTTACCAATCAAATAAGAGTAGAATAATAAGAAAACTAAATCTTAAAAACACCTTTCCTCTACCCCTCCCTTCTTCTTGAGTACTTTGACTCATTTTTCTCCAACGCATCCCTGCCAGTTTCCCAACAGGGAAACAAGGAATGGGGGCTGTGGTCAGTCATTACAAGCTGGCTCTTTTTCTCCTTCCTGCCCAGGGGGAGGCCTCCTCATACTCTTCCCCTGCAAGAGTGGGGAATACAATCCTGCCCATGGGATATGGTTCTCCAAGTTCTTAGAGCTGAATCCCTCCCATGGGATAGTTACCTCATGAACTGCTCCAGCGCGGGCCCCCCTGCAGGGTCACAAGTTCTGCCAGCAAACCTGCTCCAGTGTGAGCTGCCTCCTCCACAGATGCTGCCAGGAGCCTCCTTTGGGGGGTAGCAGGTGATCCCTGCTGCACCACTGACCTCTCTGGGCTGCAGGGGCACAGCTCCCTCACCATGCTCTTCACCACGGGCTGCAGGAAAATCTCTGCCCTGGCACCTGAAGCACCTCCTCCCTCTCCTTCTGCACTGACCTTAATGTCTGCAGAGCTCTCACATACTGGCCCTCTCTCCTCGGGCTGCAATTTCCTCCTGAGCAATAACTTTTTCCCTTTCTTAGCTGTGAAATGCTCAAGGCATTGCTGCCATTGCTGATGGGCCCCACCTGTGCCCACTGCGGGTCCCCCTCGGAGCCGGCGGGCATTGGCTCTGCTGTAGGAATATCACAGCTCCATCGGGGAGCTTCTCACAGAAGCCACCCCAAAGCCACCCCAAAGCCTCCCTGCCCTCCACTAGCAAAACCCTGCCATGCAAATGAAATGTATGCATAGAGACTACAAGCGCATAGAGTCCTATGATCACATTAAGCATACTGTAATCTTTTTACTAAATATGAAAGAAATATATTTAATGCAAAACTGTAGCCAAGTTCATCACTTTCAATTGCTAGTAGCACTACAGCACCAATTATGTATTACTTAGATCATTATTTTTAGTCTTTCATGCTGACATGAAGTTTTATTTCCCAAGTTATGACATTAACACATTAGTCACACAAGCGTTTCTGCTGATTTTCCATGGATTACACTGCAACACAAATGTACTTATTCTGTAATTTTTATTTCCTTTAAATTGGTTTAAGCATCTCTTGAAATCTAGATAAGACACTCTCAACACAGATTGTTGTTTTTTTTCTGAATCTGGTCGAATTTCTTAACAGGCAGTAAAAATAGGCTATTTTCAACAATTTTAAAATTTAAGTTAGGAAAATGTCACTTGTAGTAGAACAATCATTCTCTTGACAAGCTTCCTTGATCAAAGACAATTTAGTATAAATAGAAAAAACACTCCTGTATGTTAAATACATTACACTCTTGTGAGTGCTCTTTTAGAGATGACAGGAAAGCTTAATTTATTTACCAAATCCTTGTGCTTGAAGCCCTGTGGGAATTGCAGATTCTTCATTATATTAAGCATAATTTCTCACAGGAAAGTATCCAGGCTAAAATAAACTGTTAGGCCTAAATGAATCAAATTGATTTTCTTAAAATTATGAATACACTATGTAAGTATAGTATGGTCTTTCTTTCCTTCATTGTGAATTTCTAGCTGCTCCCACAGTAAGCACTTGCATGCCTGTGTCTGAGAGGCTGATTCACCCGAGAAGATTTCTTTGTTGTTGTTTAAACTTAATTTTCAGCCTAATCACATAATTGACCACATGACCCCATGAATACAAGCTGACAGTTTAAGAGAAACAACAGAACAACAGCAGAGAAGTATTACTCTGGGAGTCAAAAGGGAAAATTAGATCAGTGCTTTACGAAGCTTTCCTTTTTTTTGAGATTTAGAATTCAGCCAGCTCCAGAAAAGCCTCGAAGTTGATCTCTGTGGTCATACCCCTGCAGTCAAAAATCACTGCAGGAGGATAAGCAAGGATATCTAATAAAAAAAGAAGGAGGAGGATATCTAATAAAAGAAGGAGGAGGAGCAGCAGGAGGAGGAGGAGGGAAACACCTTATTGAAGTAATGTGAGCAGATCTCGGGAAACATGGATTGGTAACAGTCTCAAAAGTATTGCTGAGGACAAATGAACTGGTTAAGAAATGTAGAAAGGGAAAAAAGGGAATTAGGAAAGTGGAGGAAGGACTCCAGAACAAGGGATGGCTTAAGGGAAATCAAGCTGATTACACAGAAAGCTGCGATCTTGAGACAGTATAATGAACTTGGGGCAACATTCCTCTTTTTCCACCCAACACCTACCTTTGTTCCATTATACTTAGCCTATTCTCTAGCCAAGTCACACTGCTTCAATTTCCTTCTCACATATTTTTTATTCATAAAAGTTCATAACCTACAACTGCACACAGTAGGTATTACAGTAAGGTCTCATCCTCGTTCATTAATTCTTCTCCAAATATCCTAATAAAATATACACCGGATCTGTATTTAGAACCACAGGAAAGACCTACAAGTCAAATGGATTTGTAATCATATCAGTGCATTACTGTGAAGTATTTATAAAATTTGCAATGATTTTAAGGTTATCTAATGATAAATATAATATTTATTTGTGATAAATAATAATAAACCTTCTTATTACTACTGAGTTTTTTAAATAAATATGACTGGGGATTTTTTCATTATACCATTAACCTGACAGGAGTTTTAAAGGATATATTCAACTAGTAAGTAGGATTACAATTTTTTCATGAAACTGTGAAAGAATAAACAGTTACCTTATTGTTATACAGTGTTAACTGAATAATAATAAGGTAACTAGTAATGCAGTATTTGTCTATACTGTAAGATTGTCTATAATAAAAGCTGGAATCTTCTGTTAGATCTGCCCTACAAATTTCTACCATCAAAACTGAGTATCGGTTATATTCCATACATTGTTAAAGATTTAAGGCAATAAAATTACTTCTGTCTATCTACGAGCTATACAAATGAGAAGAATCTTTGGACAGAGTTACTTGAATTAAATGAAAAATAAAAGGAAAAAGTACCTAAAGCTTATACTTTGCCTAAATCTGTGAAGAAAAATAATGAATTGTTCTGGGATTATTTAATTTCTAGATACGAAACTGATAAGGAAAAACATTCTGTTGAAATAATTTAACTGCATGCTGTATTACTATTTACTGTGCAACCATATACCTAAAAGAACAATACAGTTTCACAGAATTTTGATCCTGAACATTTATGAAGATTGAATACGTTATCTCTGCTTTGTTTAGATTAAAGTCAAAGATATTGATACAGCATTCACCAAAGCACTGAGCAAAACTCCAAAAGTACATAATTTAGTACTTATTTCCTCATATCCTCTTTGCCAGCTACAATATTCGAGTCAGAGCTATATCCATCCACAAAAAACAGAGGCTTTCAAACGGCTGCTGCTTTTTAAGAGCTTGACTGTTGAAGGATGCATAAATCTTCAACTCATCTTGGTCCTGCTGAGGCACTTGTACCATCTCCAGTGAGGAGAGTTTTTTCCTACAGTAATGAGATAATCTGAGAAAGCAGGTGTTGCTTAAGAAAATACTTTTCAGTTTAAAAGAAAAGGGAAAACTCCACCTGTTGAACTAGACAGATTTCTGGTTTGGCTAAGTGATGAGATGTAACTCAATGTAGGAAAATATCTTGACAGAAGAAGAAGCTCAAGGAGGAGAGAACCAAGAGACCCAGAAGCTTCTGTGCATGTTCTAGTCCACAAACAGCTCTTAAGTGCCTAAATTTGATCTTTCTTTAGGGCTATGCAAGCATCTGCTCTCACTGTAGGAACAATTTGAGTATCATGCCTTTGTTCTGCAAGTTTCTATACACATTTACTCAATAAGAGGAAAAAAAAGATTTCTCATTTTTGTGATTTTGCCTCATACTAGAGGCCTCAGATCTGTTTTCCTTAAGAGAAGTGCAACTGCCTACACTTCACCTTCTGTTTTTCTTCCTGCAACACACACTATATTTATGTTGGAAAAACTGCAAAATTCTTAGTCTGGAAAACCAGAGTAAGAATCTTAGGTTTTTATTTTGCAACTATAGGGGAAAACCAGCAATTCTGGAATGAGTGGCTATTATTTGACAAAACTGTACTTTCTAGGACAAGACACAAAGAATCATGACTAAAATATAACTTAACATTCCTGGCAACACTTATACAAACACAATAAATTTCTAGATTGAATATGACCTCTATTACTTACCAATTAGAACTTTTCTATTTTTATTTAATCATAAATTTATTTCTGCAATTATAACCATTTCCAACTTAATCCACAGTATTCATTAAATACATGAACCTACTGTTTTTAAGTTACAGTGCCATACCTACACAGTGAACTTCAGTTGTGATGACTATTTTTAACTCCTCCTTATATTTCAGTATAAGAAAGTGATTCAACAACATCTGCGGTTCTATTTTTTTCTATTAAAAACTACTCTATGAACATCTGTTCAGTTTAAGTCCAATATATACCGAATTCAAAATTAGAAAATATGCATTGTGCAACTGATGCTTAAATTGATAGAATCCATGCTGGGACAGGAATTTATCAAAATCCTTTTCTACTCCCAAATCATTATAATCCATGCCATGAAAAAATGGGATGTACAACTTAAAGTTCAAGTTGTATCTTATATGATGTTCTGTATCAGAATTCTGTTAACATTTATTTTCTTTTTATGATGAGTGAAAGTTGTTCTATGCAACCACCATTTTTTAATGTAAATATTGCTATTATGAAGCATATACTTACATGGCTAATTGTAAAGAAAAACATAACGGAATGTAAACATATTCTTACAGTAAAGTTAGCATGTAAAGTGTACCAAGAGCATCAATGTAATTTTTAAGTCCTATAACACATCTTTTGGCATATTTAAGCTATATGGAGAAAATCTGTAATTCTCTCTTTCCACATGCTTACCTTCCTTATGTTCAGTCTGATTAATTAGCTAATGTAAGTATTCTAACCTCATCTTCAGCAATGTATAAGCCTACATTAAGTTCATTTTCTTTTAGAGGATTCACTCCAAATTTATCATTATTTATTGTGAAAGTGAAATCTGAACAATTATCACTGTAGCTGTGTTAGTGCACTCAGTGACATTTATTCTAAAGCTACCCTTCTAATATCCATTTTCATAGCTTCAAGAAGAACAAACAAACAATGAAATCTCAAACCCTACTCTAACTAAACAAGTAGTCCTAACTGTAGGACTCTTTTAGTCCCTGTTAGCTATGGCTTCTGTTTCTTTGAAGTGTTCACCACTCTTAATTTGCAATAAAAATTTGGATGTTGGGAAAAGGAGCAAAGAGAACAAATGCAAATAGCAAATGCATGTTGGAGAATTAATTTCAGTTACAGGAAGGAGAGGAGCATTTTTCACTGGTGCAAATAGGAAGGAAAAAAATCAAACTGAGCTCTGAATAATTTTGTGGGTCTGAATTCTGAGACTCCACAGTGTTGTAGTTATGCATACTACAGTGTAGAGTCTACTCTCAAACAAGCTTAAATCAAAATGAAGTATAACAAGTAACAAGAGGAATAGTTGATGGTAGTAGATGATAGAAAATATACTTTAAACACATTGACATTTACTTGTTTCAGACAGGGACCATTATTGATGTACGAGTATCTGCACAGAAATGCACTAAACTGACAGTAAATCTGTTTAGCTGAGCACAACCTCATATACAATCTGTTAGGGCTGGATGCAAACTGGCTGCATTGATCTATTGCTAGATTATACAAGAAGTACATGCTTAGCCTCGAGGTTTTACTACTGTGCCTGTATCTAGACCTGAGTTACTAATGTTGATCATATTGTAGAAACATGTACAGACAAGATAATTTATGTTTCTGCAAACTCTGAGTAATTTCCCTATTCTTCACTCTCTACCTTTAACCAAGAAATAACAGCAATGATAGCTTAGACTCGGATCTTCTACTGCAGCACTAGGCTTCATAGCTGCACTTGGAAATAAATGAGTCCTGTTTAATGTGGCACCTCTTTTTCTTTTAATATGAGCATAATAATTAAATAGCCACATAACTAACATATCCTTGGATTCAATATTTAATTAATATTTAAGATATCTACAAAATAAAAAAATGCAATTTTATCTTTTTGATGGTTTTAAAATATTTTTGTTTCACAGAAAAACATAAAATGTTTTATGAAGATTCTATGAAGATTCTTCTGTCTTGAATAAAATGTACTTGAATTATATCTGCTACCATTCACAATATTGCAAATAGAGGCTACTGTATCTATCAACATATACTAATTTCATACAAAAGTATTCAGAATGCAACAGCTTCTTTTTGACAGATACTTATAAATGCCATTATTATAAACTAAATTAAAAAACACAGAGTAAGTTTTGTGTCACTAACTCAGGGAGACAGTTTTAATACATAGATATTTTACAGAAGATGAGATATTTTTATTTTCTAGATTGGAAAACAGATGCCGAGAGTAATTAAGATTATTGTTTGTGAAAACTGTTATATTCACTTTGATATCCATAAAAATTGCTTCTCATCTTCAAGTGCTGTTCTATTGACAGAACCCAAACTGGCTGTTTACTCTCAATCTGAGCTTTCTTCATTCCATAGGTGTGTCCTTCCCCAGTGACAGTGTTGTTTCTTTATTATTTCTTAGAAAAAAACACTGTCACCCTCTCATGCCATAATCACAGAACCCAGAGGCATTTTTGTGAATACTGGGTGACAACAATCAATAAATCCTGTTGAAACTTCAGATAGACTACACCCCATCAGAATTACACTGGAGAACTCTGCAAACTGCCTAGTTCATGTTTTGTGTGAGCATCCTCAGCTGGTAGGAGACTGAAATCACTAAATGTATTTTCTCATCCCTTCCACTTAGGTTCACTGAAAACTTCCAGTTCCAAACTGCTGTCACTGCAAACTCACGTAGGACATGGGTAGTGCACAAATTATTACCTCTTTTCATCCCTGACTGACTTCAGATTTCATGCTCACTCTCAATATTTCCACGAAGTGCAGGAAAGGACTTTTTTTCTGCTCTGGAAGAAGCTTATGGTAATACTTAACAAAGGAACTGAGTACTGGGATTGATACAAAGTTAATTCAGTCTCTAGAACTCTCTAACCATCATATGCCATTTATTTAACTCTGATCTGACAATCTAGACCAATACAGTTAAAAAAAACACTTCACCTTAGAAAGACTCTATTAACCTCAACAATAAAAATATGGTAGCACTATGCATTTCTAACGCATTACAAACATATTGTCAGATGAAGTCTTTAAAGTATCTTCAGATTTAATCTTGAGGCTTGTAAGTCATTATTTCCTTTGACATTTCACTTGTACAGTGCAGATTCTGTAAGTTTTGGTAAGGAACAGTGCAGACTTTTATTTAATAAGTGTTCATACTGAAAGAAAATACTCCCAAATTTCCTTTTCTTACTTAGAATGTTAAAGCAGACTGTATACTGCCATATGTCTGTGTGTAAATATAAAGTTTCATGGAATGGTGTCCCGTGCAGGATCATTGCTATTCATTTTATGTGTTTCTGTTAACTTAATGTGTTTAAATTATGTTCCCAACTTTTTTACTGAATGTTTTACTATAATAAAGAGAGAGTGATTTGTAGTGGAATTATGAAATACTCTTTCATCAATGAAACAGCAAGTATGTTAGTTTCTAGAGTAATTTACCAGAAAAATGAATTTGGGCTCTTGAATACACCTGATTCTGTGTATAAACCCAATACTTATTTTATGCTAGAATATTTGCAATATCTACACAATTCAGTTCTGGTTTCTGACAGGCATGGTATAATTCTGACTTTCCCAGGAGACCATACGTCTTCCTGAAAAATTCTGAAAATACTAAATACGGTATTAAAGTCATAAAGGATTAAGCTTCTAAGAGGTTTACAAGCAGGGGCCGATACTTTACTTAAATAGGAAACAGAAGTAATACAGTGCTGTTTGCTAGTTTACTTCATATAATTTACAACTAATTGACAATAAAATAAAAAACTCACAGGAAGAATATAGTAAAAAAAATCAGTCATTTCTTTTAATTGGATATTTTTTCTCTCTCATATAAGCATTTTAAAGTTTGAAATTCAGAGAAAAGTCATTTCATTCTAAATAGATTGATCTTTTCTGGGAAGGGTACTTTGTATTTGGTTTATATAGTCCCACAGACAAGAAACCCAATATCAAAATTGGATAAAGAACAAAACACAAGTTTAAGAAAAGATCTGTTCAGAGTAAGTGCTAAAATCAGCAGGGAATCACTACTGCTCCAAACAACTGCCTAAGCAGCTGGTTAGTGATCACCAAAATAAAAGCAAAATGATAAAAAGCAGCAGGGAAATAGGAAACAGGAGACAATGCAAATTACCAGGGGGTCCATTGAGAAGTTAATTGAAACAACAAGCTGAGAGACACATAATGCACATAATCAACAAGAAGGAGAAAAGAAGCAGTCACTGAAGCAACCTAAGAAAAACGCGATGTCACTCTGGAAAAAAATCAAACCACACCCAACCATACAATGGGAGGTTTTCAGATGCAAGAGTCTTTTTACAAAATGACAAAGGGTACCCTGAAACCAGGTGAAATAGAGGTTTAAAAAAATCAAGACCAGTCTTAATTTCAGACTTCAAATTGCTTCTTTTACATAGGCTTAATATCCTAGATCCACACAATATTGAAATATTTCAGTTATCTTTGGTTCACTATTGCTTTGGCTTTTATTTTGTGCTTTGGTACTTTAGTTTGATTGGTTTATTCTAAGACATGTTCAGAAGTCTTATAAATAAAGATTAACAATTCCCATATGTGCTAACATGAGAGACAACAGTATAACAGGAAGGCTTTTATTTCTCTGGAAACATGAAGAAAGAAGGGATAAGACAGTTTTGTCTGGAGAACAGACAGGATACACCATAACAGCTGAGAACCACACTGATTTACTAATGATAGTGAAACACTGAAAGCTTTCTCATTTTTTTTTTCTGGTATGTAATTTGAGCTAATTGAAGGGATCATTTTCTTGTTGCTTTTTATTGTACTATGAAGGAAGGTAACTGTCTTAAGGTTCTTTACATGAGAACTGAACATGAAAGCATAAATAGTTTTCTTTCATGGTAAGTCACAACTTTAAATTACATGTAAAATGTAGTAATAACTCTATAGTTACTGAAACTTTTGCAGAACATCAAGCACCTGTTAGGTCCTAGACAAGTCCTGACAGATATTGGTTATTTTTAGTCTTATATTTTTTGTGCATCTCACAGGCAAAAATAATTTGCTTCACTTATTCTAATCTTTTTCCTCACTTTTGCATCAGAGTTCAGTTGAAATACATCTAGCTGAATTTTGTTTATAGAATTTGATAATTTTAAAAGCTTACAGTAAATGAGATCTGAACTTTCAGTAAATGTGCACATCTGTAGGCAGAATCCTATTTGATTTCAACAAAATATCCAAAAAACATATCACAGGTGGCAAGTCACATAGAGCTTCTTCCACTGGAACTGCAATGCACTCATTTGAAAATGTTTACTAAATGAAGTCATTCAAAGCGCGGGAAGTTCTCTGATGGCAGCAATTTTTTTACCTGTTAGTGAAACTAACACTATATCCTGTCCAGCTCATGTTTCAGTACATTGCCTATAGAGTTATACAGATAACACATGGTGTAAGTATCAGGGAAAAATGAGAAAACATTGAATTTTTGATGTGAAAAGAGTAGGAATTCTCAGGAATGCCTATGGAAGATGACAGGAACGTCTCAGAAATCTCTAAATGAGAAATAATGTATTAAACCAAGGATCCTCCGGTGTCTCAGTCTAGAAGAAGCAGTATGTACTTTTCTTCACAGCAATGTAAATGACCACTGACATTATGTTGTGCTGTATTAAAACATTGCATCATTTAACATTTTTTTCAGCCACAAAATTCATATATTTACTATGGGATCACAGCATCTATAAAATAATATCTAAAATAGCATCTATAAGAGGTTTCTATTAGTTTTTCACAGTCAATTATTTTAATTTTGACTTCTACGTTATGTACTATCTGTAACAATATAATTAAGATTTTCCAGCATAAGTATCAGTCTTGTTGACCAACAGAGATATTTGGAAATATACATTAGAAGTAAAACTGCCAGGAAGTGTTATAGGAAAGAAAAGAAAAATAAAGGAAAAGGAAATGAAAGGTTTTGAAAGTTCAAATTAAATTTGCAGTCTTGGTTTGACAGAGAGAATAAATGCTTCTGTGTGTATTTCTGTATGTGCAATAATGATTTTTTTCTGTTGTTTGAATAACAAAACAAAAGCAAATAAATAATCCTTATTACAGAGAAGCCAATGGGGTATTTAGTTCAGAAATAGGACTTTCAGACTCTAACCAAGTCCCTACTGTGAATCTGGCAATGGCAGAGGCGTGACATGGAGTTTTTAACCTGTGTGAAAAAATACTGTACAGCTGTAGGTTGAGAAACTAATTTTCTGCATTCAGGAGAAAGGTCCACATCTTGAAATGATTGTATCTTGGATCTAACAATGCCAGCAGTCGCTGGTACAAAAAAAAACAAAACAGGAGTACAACAGACTGGGCCCCAGTGACCAGGCAGACACAAGTGAGTGACAAGGGCCAGTCCTTGTGGTGGGAGCCTTACGCCTGTGGTACAGCATCTGGAGCGAATGCAAGGGTGCAAGCCAAAAGCCATGACTGGAAAATACTCCAGAGGGCACCATAAAAATTCTGAAGTAATAATGATAAAATCTATGCCCAGGAACATCCCTGGAATTGTTCACTTTACTATCAAAGATGCAATCACAAATCACACATAAGAAACTCCCAAAATGAAGGCCTGGTATCAGCTCAGCAGCAGCCTCCCCATTGTCAGAATTTAGCCAATATATACAGGCACATTCTCACCACCCAAACCTTAGGGTTGTATCCTCATTTGATAACATTGTGTACCCAGACTGTCTTCATAAAATCACACAGGACATGTAACATTACTGCAGACACTGCAAGACAATGAAGGATCAGACTCAAAATCCATAATCAGGAAATATTTTAGAAGTACCTTATTTGGGGAATGCAGTAAATCCTTTAGGCAATTTGAGAGTTATATAGGATATAAAATACAAGGAATGGATTTCAAGGTAATGAATCCAGCAAAAGGACAAAATGTGTTATTTTGAATGATTGCTACTTGATGAGACTATAATAAAATCTCCAGCTCCATCCTATTAGACTAAGCAGGAAGGTCAAATATGCACAGAGATTGGATTGACATGAAGCAGTAAGCAAAAGGATCAGCAATACCAATTCTGCCGTTAATTTTGTGAAGTTTGTTGGATTATATTTAAGCTGTGCAAAAAGATGAAACTGTTACAACAGATAAAGAAGAAAAAGGAAATCTCCAGGTCTATCCACAATAGGTTGGAATAAAATGTAATATGCTGCATTGGAAAGAGGATGCAATAAATTAATATGGAGTATTCCAATTAAAAAGTAATTAAATAGAAAAAAAAAGATCACCTGCTATTCAAAGATTAAATTGGTGCCTACTGTACCTGGATTCCAGGCTGTAGCCCATAAGAGCTGACATTCCTCAACTGGTCAGTAAAACAATTATGACCCACAATCTTAAGCCTGGCTTCATAAAGACAAGGAGCTAAACCAACTGCCTAGGAAAGCCATTATTATCTCTTGGAGCAGATCCAAAATCCAGCCTATGCTGTTGTCCAAGAAAACTGACAGCCACAACGCCAAAACAAAGTAAAATTAAGCAAGTGGGAAAACTTACACAGAAATAAGAAAGCAAAGTAGTGAATAGGGTTGAGAAGGAAACAAACAAAGAAAAAAAGGATAAAAGAGCAGGAATGTCTGGACTCTGTCCCGAAACTACCTGAACCTCCTTATGAACTTCTTGACATGCATATGCTGGCTTTGCACTTTAAGCATACCTTAGTTGGGTGACAATGCATGGGGGTATTGTATTTATTGTAAATGAAAGCATAAGAAAAAATATGTCCTATGAGAGAACATATTTTGGAGTAAATTTTCAAAAGCTTAAACTATTCATCTTCAAAAATGTTGTATTTCCTTCTATTTTTATCTATTTTTAAACATCTAAATATATTCAACCCCACATTTTTATGTTGATGCTTCAGTAGATGTTTGTACAAAGCAGAATGGCACTCCAGAAGTGTGTTTTCAAAGGTAGACTGGCAGAAATTACAAGCAGAAGGAACAGTATTAGCTTTAAATGATATATATGTGTCCCCAGATTTTAAAAGGTATGAATGCTTTGGAAGTCTTGAGATAATTACTGGAGCAAAGATTTTTTTAAATTATGATCATTCTAAAATGAACCCTCTCTCTCTTTTAAACAGCAGGATTTCTCTAATACTGTACATGCTTTTATAATTACTTTACTTCAATGTAATACTTTAATGAAGACCAGTTTAATTAAATTAAATTTCTCCCTAGTGGTAACTCAATCAAAATGCATTCTACCCTCATTATGTTATCCGTAGGAGTCCAACATTGTAAGTGCTATAAGAGAGGCTGGTTTTAATGAGAATGGTCATGACGTATTATACTTGAGAGTCAAGTTACAGAAACTTTAAATGTCACATAACAAAGAACTATATATTAAGATGAGAGAGTAGACATTTCTCTGTTAATTGGTTCTGTTTAATATTGTCCTTTAAATTATAACATTACTTATTACTTATTTATGATGGGCATTTACTTAAAGTTAAACTGCATACAAGTTTCAGTGATTAAACTTTTATAGATAAATATTTGTCTCATTCTTAATGATTAGAATGCCAATCATTGGTGTTTATTCTGAAATTACATCTATCATCACCTCCTGCAGAGCTGTTTAACAATGGTACATCAGTAACATATTTACAAGGACTCAAATTTGGAATTTTTTTTTTTTTTTAGAATATGTATGGTACACATCCTGGTAATACTTAATATCTCTGTCAACTGGACATCCATAGTAGACTTTATAAAAAATCCTTTTTCCAGATGCTAATCTCTGTTTTTAGTGAATGTGTTTAGCAACCATAAAGGTGGCCAGAAATTAAATCACAGAATCACAGAGTGGGTCAGGTTGGAAGGGATCACAATGGGTCATCCACTCCAACCCCCTCCACTCAAGAAGTGTAAACACAGAGCATATGGCACAGACTTTTTTTTAATATCTCTAGCAATGGACACTCCACAACCTCTCAGGACAATCTGTTCCAGTGCTCAGTCATTTACACAATAGAAAAGTTCTTCCTCCTATTCAGGTGGAACTTCCTGTGCATCAATTTCTGCCCATTGCCTCTTGTACTTTTTCTCAGCACCACCAAGCAAAGTCTGGCTCCATCCTCTTGGCACCGACCCTTCAGATACTGACAGACATTAATGATCACCTCTCTTCTTGAGGCTGAACAGGCCCAGCTTCCTCAGCCTATCCTTGCAAGACAGATCATCCAGTCACTTAAGCATCTTCGTCATCCTAGGCTGGACTCATTCCAGGTTCTCCACATCTCTCCTGTCCTGAGGAGCTCAGACCTGGACACAGCACTCCAGATGTGGCCTCACTAGGGCTGAGTAGAGGGGCAGGATCACATTCCTCGACCTGCTGAAATGCTCTTCCTAATGTACCCCAGGTCACCACTGGTCTCTTGGCCACATGGTCACACTGCTGGCTCATGGACAGCTTGGTGTCCACCAGAACACTCAGGACCTTCTCCACAGAGCTGCTTTCCAGAAGGTTGGTCTTGGCGTGTCTGATGTCTGGGGTTTTTTCCTCCCCAGCTGAGGGACCTTGTGTTTGTCTTTGCTGAACTTCTGAACCTTTGCTGAAGGTCCCTCTGAAGGGCTGCACAGCCCTCTGGGTTATTGGCCACTCCTCCCAGATTTGTGCCATCAGTGAACTTGCTTAGGAGGCAAGTCAGCCTCTTCATCGAAGTCTCTGATGAACAAGCTAAATAAACATTCAGTGATACAGGAAACCTTGACCCTTAGGAAACACCCCTAGTGAAAGGCCTCAAACTAGACCCTGTGCTGCTGATTACAACCTGTGGGATCTGCCATTCAAACAGTTCTCAATCCACCTCACTCTTCAGCCCACACCTCCCAGGTAATGAAAGCCCTAAGTAGGGAGTACTCCTTTCCACAGAGTTCCATGAAACTGTCTACAGTATCTCTAAACTACATCAGTGGGTTTTTCCTTGTCAGGAAACTTTGCTGTTATCAAGGTATCACATTCAGTCCAAAAGAATGTCTGCTGAATATCCAAGTGCAGCAGGTCAAATTAAGGCAATTTTAGACAGAAGGAAAATTACTTGCAAAGATCATCAAGAAATAGATTGTGCTTGGCATAAAATCAGCTCAGTGTACTTTACAACCACTGAGCATCTCTGCATCAATGCTTAATGGGTCCACAAGTGATACTCTACTGTTAGGGAACAAACTGAAGTAGGATGTTTATTGAAACACCTTCAAAAAGTACCTCAAATCTGACTAGCCTTACCTTAAAACACAAGCAAAACAGAGTACTTTCTGAATCACTAAACTGTCACAGAATCACAAACTACAGTTTCAACCTTGTACACTTTATGAAATTTACATAAATATAAATATATGTCACATATACACTATATATAACATATATATAACAGTAGATACATACGTATGTACATATAA
>VZTB01015024.1:3912-113301 GCA_013397245.1 Thryothorus ludovicianus | reverse complement strand
AAAAAAAGCTCTTCTGAAGGATTTTACCTGTTGTAAAATTTATTAATCTCATTAACTTGTTACTAGATTATTTTATGTGTGATTATGTCAACAGAGGACTGAATCTAATTCTGACATCAGGAAGACAAAAAATAAAGGACGTAAACAGGTTCTGAGGAAGCTCTTATTTGTAGGGGAAAAAAAAGTAAAAGCACATTCAGGTTTAATTCCTATAGACTTGCAGAAATAGGTAAAGGCTCAATAAATGTCACCTGTTCATTTTAAATCTTCTTGATTGTTTTTAATCTCCTGGTAAAGTTATAGGAGCTTCTGCAGTATTTCACTCACTGACAACCTACCCATCTTTTTTTCCTTTTTTCAGTGACAGAAGTTGGGACTAAATATCAGTTGGATTTAATTTCTCTGTTGCAAAGTTTAAAGTGCTGCTGCTATATTCTCTGTATTCTATGTAGACACAATGTGTTCTTCCTTCCTGTGTTTCTTTATGGTTAATTTTATATTTGTAGTTCACTTGTTCCAGTCTATTGATCTTCGTACGTTTCTTTTGTTCATTTGCAATCCCAAACTATTTCTTGGTATCTGTTCACTGATTTTCAACTTTTCTCTCAACTTATTTCTTTATTTCTTATCTGATTTCTTAAGTTACTGGCCCTCAGATGGTATCCATTTTAAAATTAATATTACACAGAGACAGGTAGGAAGGTGAGAAAAAAGAAATTCTCAGATAACACACAGAGGACAATCCTTTAACTTGAATTTAGAAGTAGCAGCTGTATCTCAGAATATGATGAGAATAGGTAATAATGTAATTCTTTCACAGAGGCATATACCTTACATTACAAGCAATAGAATTCTACTTCTCTTTTGGAAAATAAGTAAATGTTAATTTACATATCATATATAAAGTGAAATTTAAATATAAATAATGTAAAATCTTATTTATATTTGACAATTTGCAAAGTAATTCAATGCTAGTATCTTAAGAATGTGGAAACAGTATTATATAGTATGCTTTTAGCACTACATATAAAATTAACTGCATGTTTATAACATTATTTTCCCCTGATTTATCCTTCTAGTGAGCATATCTAAATTGGCATACTCAGTATTTATTCAAATCATATCTCAATAACGCTCTTAAGATAAATGGAATGGAATACAAATAATTGAGCCATTGCTGAAACTCACTGACCATCTCAGTAATCAAATCTGATCTTGGAATGGACCAGATACAACATGCAATACAAAGTAACCAGTTTGTAGACTAAATTGCTATAAACTACAACTACATGAGAAAGATTAATGTGTTTTAAGAAAGAAATTGTAAAGTGAAGGGTGAAGGAAATCAATTATTAACTGCAATGTAATCTTCACGCAGACATCTTGAATGCTTTGAAGTCATACTAAGCCCACTAAAATAAAATACAACTACAATATTATCCCAGTTGAAGTTATTCTTATGTTTGTTTGGTCCTTCTGGCATTACTGCTTAATGCATTACTGCTTTATTTATCTCTAACATTCTAATATAGTAGACATTTTAAAAAATACCTAGGGGAAAAAAGAAAGGTATCAGAAATATTTAGTAAGCACTAATACTACTTAGTATCAGGAATATCTCTTTTCTGCAGGGTGGAATAAAGTGCATATGGTTGCTTTATAGTCTTTGTGTGGCCTATGTATCCTATCCTAAAAAAGCTTCACTTAGTGGTACTGCCTTAAAAATTTAGTGATGTGTTATTGTTGACATTGTTTATGGGAATTTCTCTCTGGCATAACATCTGTAGTGCTGTAGTGCAACATTTATTTTTTTCGATATTTTTAATTTTATTTATTTTTACTAAATATGGAACTCTTTGGTTGGGAAATCATTGCATATAAATTCTCTAGTCTGTTATTAAAAAAGAATTTTAAGAAGGAGCTACTAATACTATTAGACTTGTCCATAGGATATAATATCAATGAACACTCCAGGTACTGAAAATATTTCTCTCTTGTACAGTCTTCATAAAAGGGATGTATTTTTTCTATTTGCTTCTCTACTTAGGCCATAAAACTTCATTCAACAAGAAGCAAAAAGGTGACACTTTTATTATTGCTGTTGAGCAACTGGTCAACTTCATGCATTTTTTCTTCATTTTATGTCATTTTCAGGGAAGAAATGAGGCTAACTGTCCACATAATCTTCTAAAGCTTATAAATAGGCTAAAAATGAATGAATTTTAATGAGAAAAGCAACTGCTGTCCTCAATCTGACAAGATTCTGTATTAAATATCAAATTCTGCTTCACAATCAGGCATGTAAAATCTAGTCCTGAGCAGTAACTGCTTAGCACTGCGAACCTTGACCTCTTGTGTAATCTAGTATAACAAGCAGCTTGTGATAACAGCACATTTCCCTTTCACCAGAATAAAAACATAATATTCAGACAATATACTTTTATGTCTTTCTGAAATTTAGCATTTAAAGAGTTGAAAAAAAAATGCTGATGGGATACAAGGCTTTCAGAAGCAAAAAATTGTGCATAAGATTCAAAGGCCATTCACTAAGGGTGATATAAGTACATGTGCAGTTTCAAAACCTGTTTGAAGGTTTATTTTCCTAAACAAATGGTTCTTTGTAGCTAACAAGCTTTTTGAAACAACTGAGGATGACAATTAGGACAAAACTATTTTGTCACAAATCAATAAGCAACAATTACACAAAGAAAGCAGAAATATGAAGCCAAAAGATGGATCATAGAATGCTATCAAGGTCCATTGTGTACCACATTATCAAATGTATCACTGAAAGCAGACATTGAAAATGCTGACTTGAAACAAAAGAAGTAAGGAAACTAATACCTAGCAAAGTAGGCAAAATGGCTGTCATAGTCAAACGACACCATTACTCTGACTGATAGCCAGCTATGTTCCTTGTCTGGAACACGAACAAGAACAAACATACTATCACAAAATAAAAAAACATTATTGCAGCTGTGGTACTGCCTACCCAGATACTTTTTTCATATTCATTGAAGACTACAGAAATCACATCCTTTCTTCAGATGGTGAATAAATAGCACAAGACCTTGTGATAAATTAATCACAAGAAATCGTGATAAAAAATATCACACAATCTGTTGTAAGTAGAGCTACATTCTAAAAAAATTATATTCTGTCATGAAATTTAATTGAAGGCTAATAATGCCTTTAATATAGTTATGTTGTATTAGAATATGAAAGAAAAATATAAATAAATATTGTTGATAAACCTGTGAAAATAACTAGGAGTTTGGAATCTGCTTCTCTGATATGTAGACTTTATGAGAGAGTAGGAAGAACATGAAGATGGTGACAGGACAGAAATAGCATTCATGGAGAACTTCTTCCATCTTCTGGAAGAATAATAAATACAATTTCATTCTATTTTTTTTTTTTTAAGCACACAATTATGATTTAAAAGCATTTGAAATTCTTACACCCTGTCCTCTAAACAAACTGTTCGACTCTTTTTCCATAATGTCTCAAATCTCTTTAGCCAGAGTGCTTCACATGAGACCTGCTAGTAATAAACTCTCCATCCAGTCTTCTCAGGAAAATCTTACCAGCAGTGAATTGATAATCAGGCATTCTTGAATGACTATCTGGAAATTAACAAGACCCTTGCCTGATATCTATGACAAGATTTTACAGATGCCTTTACTTTTGGGAAGCATTCCTTGACTTTTACCAAAAAACACTTTTACAGTTTTAACTCTTAAGTTTTCCACATTAAAAGAACTTTGATGTCTCCTGTGCAATGGAAATTACTGTCTCCTATTTTATAAAGCACAGTTATCACATATCTAAATGGGACCACAGAACAAACATGTATCAACTTTCTCTAGTGATGAAATGAAAAAACAGATTACTTTGTTTTGTAAAATCGTTATGACTCATGGTCATAATAATATATAAACCACAAGCAAAAAACAACAACAGATTAAAAGATGGTTACTGTCAAAAGCCTTTAAACTGTTCAGTGTGTTCTTTTGCAGTACTGGTGTAGGCTTTTGCTGTATGTTACTATAAATGTGACAAAAATTGCTCTTCATGTATTTTCTCAGCAAAAATACAGCAAGTTCTTTAAGTGATATGGAAATGGTAGATTGTAATCAAATCAGAAAACATTTCAGAACATTTTTTATACTCTCCAACATGAAAAAAAGTTAGTAATTAAGTATCCTATATAGAAGAGAGAATTCTAGCAAAAAATATCACAAAATCTGTACATTGTGTCAGCTTTACAATCAAGAACATTATTTCATTGTCTAATCTATGACAACAATTAAATTTTACATACATAAGGAAGTCTGAAGTACTTTGGTACAGCTTTAAAGATTAAATAACACTTAGATGGATTCTGATGATCATTATGCCTAATTAGAATGAAAGTGATCACTTTTGCTGTTTTAGGACTTGTCTGCTTTGAGGCAGTCTAACCTCTGGCTGCTTTAGTCTAACAATTATTCCTGAAGTGACTAATAGAGATAAGAGCAAAAGTCTGCTATATTTCAAGTATGTAACCTCTTATTTATGGTTTTCTCTCACAGCAGTCTCTCTCCAATTTTACAGCCTCAAACTTTTCCTTTCATGCCAGTGTAATATTTATAACAGACTTGTGTTAATCTCACAGACCTATGGCTTCCTTGCAATAGACTATCCAAGTCACCCTGGAAATGACAAATCTCAAGGATTTCAGACACTAGGGGCTGCAAAAGTCAGTTTGGGAACTAGCACCACTAACTGTTAGAAAAACTAACAAAAAATCAAAACAAAAATCTGTCATTACTTATTCTGTCCTTCTATTCGAAAAGGCAGATTGTAGCTGGGCATCCCATGGTTCTGGAACAAAGCCAATTATAATTTTATTTTTAAGGGAGCTTCTGGGGAGACTACACAGATAAATATATATATATATACACACACACCACCCTCTGCCTTGTGCCAGGAGACACAGTTTTTCTTCTAGGACCCTCCTAATAAAATAGATTTTGCCATTCTCCTCCAGAACACAGAGTATGGGAATAAGTGACAACCATTATCAAGGTATTTTGGTCAGAAAACATGCTAAACACAAAAAGATAAAGACAGTGACATTCCTGCTTTGTGAAAGGTGAAAACTAAAATAAAAAAGAAATATAAGGAGGAAACTCAGAGAAGACACGAGAGAAAAACTGAAGTCTTCCAATCTGATCTTACAAAACCTGTTGCAAAAAGCATGCAAAAATATGTGGTAGCAGAACTGCAAAAGAAAAAATAAATTGATTTTATGCTCAAAGTACTTTTCTAATAGTCCATCCACTTGAGGAAGTCAAGGTTCAAACTATCTGAAAATAAAATACAAAAAAAAAAATCTATGCTCAATCCAGTAACAGTCTTGAAAAAAAGAAAAGGAATACAGGGAAATCAATGTAAGCATATTAATTTCAATTCCAGTCTCCTGATGAGGGTAGCTCTCAAATACATCTCAACACACATGGAGAGATTGAATGCTGATGAATAATACATATATTTTCCAGCTTCAAGTAAATCATTTATCTCTGCAATTACAAGTCAGCAAAGATACTGAAAGATTTTTAACATGTGACTCGTGACATGTATTTTTCAGGATAAGAGAAGAACATTGAACTTTTTTCTGCAATAAACAATTGCTACTAAGATCAGTTTATTTTGCAGCTTTGAATATTGAAACAAATAATAATTGGCTATTCTTTAATGTATAATTACTTTAATTCACACATTTTTACAGAGATTATGTTAAAAAAAGGAACTGCAATGGTGTGCTGGAATAAAAACAAGACAATAAGTTAAATGGCAAAATTCAGGTAGTTGTTTTTTTTCCTTTTGATTTCAGTTGGGAAAATAATCTTCTCTTATGCCTCACAAGACAAAGATAATCAAGCTTGTTTTCATCAGGGGGTAGGAAAAGAAAACAAAGTGAATCTGCCTGAGTAATACTGATCTTTGCTAAGATTTAAAATGTATCTCCTTTGAGAAAAAAGGAGAAATTTATCCTTAAATTCACTTCCATGTAAATTGATTTTATTTTATGCATTCAATGGATTCTATGCATCCCAAAGCATAGCTGATAATCAGATGTTTCTACAAGCTTTGAGGTGATGTAAGTGATTTCTGCTTAGAAAATATTGACTTGGTACACAATCTATATTACATATTTAAAACCTGAATTTAGAAGGCAATTCATGGCCTTCTAAACAAAAGAAGCCCTATCTTAGCATCGCTAAACAAGCCCATACTCTAACACTGGCCCAGAAACTGTGATATAAAAAATAAACTAAAAATGCTAAATATTAGTATTACTATGCCATATAAAATACAGAGTTATACCTATGACTTCTTGAGAAAAGGTGGTTCTTACCACATTGGAGGATTTATAAACCCCATTTCTTATTGTTTGGTTGGTTTTGGTTTTTTTGAGAAGTATGAAGGAGTTTTTGAAGATAACTTCAAGAATGTAATATAAGACATTCCAAAACAATGGATAAAGCAGATGTTCTGGAGTAGATAACAGCTATTTCTGCCCTTGGAGGCATCCCTTCTCTCAGCTGAATACGTGCAGTGATTTTTTTTTAATAGACTCAAGAAAATTTTACATATATTAAATTTAAGACCACAATCAGCATTCTTTGTGTCTACATTTACTTTGCATTTCACATCATAGTGAAGAATAATTATGAATGACTGAAACTAATTTGCTTTCTTTCCTAAGCTGCTGTTTCATACTTTTGAACAACTGCTAAATTACATGCAGGAAGTTTATTAGTATTTCAATACTACATATTAAAACATACTCCAAGAGTGTCATATGAGAACACGGGGATCCTGACATTTATTGTAAAATAAGTCATCATTTAGCTATGTACATCAGATTAGGTAGGTAAGAATAAGCAACTAGAAATTTTAGAATAGGGTTTTTTTTGTCTCAAGATTATAATATATCCTCGTAAAAAGTGATATGAGAACAATTAATCACAAGAGAAAATTACTGGTTAAATTAAACTCCCTGGATTTGTTTTAACATATTAAGAACATACAGAATCATAATGAATTTAGTCAAAGATTTGCAACCAATCAATAGTCAATTAATGCAGAATATATGGTTTTATGATCCTGTTCCATCATTATGGAAGACAGAGGGTAATATGTAATATGGCATGCAGATATATGCCACAGAGATTAACTGCAATTATTTAGGAGTAGATTTTCTAAAATACCCAATACAAAACATCAAAGTAAATACATGTCTTGTCTAAAACATAACTGTTCCAGAGATCTGAATAGATATAATCCCAAATGCTCTATGGGCAGTATTAAACTGACAATGTAAGTTTGCTAGAACTCTACTACATAATAATAGATAGACAATTGATAATTACAGAATTTAAGAAGCAAAAATTTTATTTTCCTCTACAGATGAATACATATAGGACAAGAGCAGAAATGTAATAGTAGTGTCCATGTTATCACTGATACAAATACTGTTCCTAAGGCTAGGAATGATAACAAAGCTTATGTTCATTGCCAGCAATTAAAGCTGTAACTTATGATAAAATTTGATAAATATAGCTGCAACAACCTGTAACAACAGACTACTAAACTACAGGAAGGCATGCATGTGAATCTGAAAAATGAGATTCCCAGATTTCATTCTGTTCCCAATTGCATTAGCAAAGCTGTTTTAAGTGAGTCTAAACTACACCAGTGTTCTTTGCTTAATGACTACTGACTACGTGATATCCAGAAATATCTTATGCAAAATAAATTAGTATCAGTCAAATCTATTAAGTACATAATAGTTTATCAAAAGAGCTTACTAGTAACTAAAAAAAAAAAAAAATTCAATNGGGGAAAAAAAAAATAGTTCCAGGTACAAGGATGGCTTCTCAAGGATGGCTTCTGTCCTGAGCATCCAGACCACTAGCTTGCAAGGGAAATCAGTAAGAATCATACACATATATCTTAGCAAGGTAATTTTGCCCATAAATTCGATTGATCCATCTCTACTGACTACATCAACTCACCTACAAAATCCCGTACTCTTACAGAACAAATAATTTCAGAGTATCTCCTTACAGTCCAAATTAATGGTAAGTGCAAATCTATTGTACTAGGCAAGAGAACTATAATAGAGAGAATTTTGTACATATAACAACAATGAATTGTAGATATTATATGAAACATTTTCTCCTGGTTGAAAAAACACACAGGGATCTTTTTCTGTAGGTAACATTATAGACAGGTAAAGGATACAGTGCATATACATTGTGTCTCCTGACAAAGCAATTAAAAATCGAAGTAACAGTCTATGTTTTTAATATAGTTCTTACAAAGCATGAATTAAATTAAAATTTTGCATAATAATACTCAGTTTCAGTTTGAGAAACACTGTACTGCGAATCTGCAAAGACTTTGATGAATACCCTATTAAGATAACAGCCCAGTCAGCTGCAGTATTGTTTATAATCTTAATGGGTTTTAGACAGCAATGAAGGAGCAATAATTTTGCTCATTTCAAATAATGTACAATTGAAGGGCATTCAAGGAAACAATTCTATTATTCATTTTTGCATCTCTTGGTGTATGATGATTACACTACATTTTTTTGTTCCATAAAATAATGTTAAAAAAACAGTCTGAAGCAGTAACTTTTCTCATGATGTTTACTTACCTACCATGCAGCTTCTCTATTATTTGAGTTTAAAGTTACATTTATGTGGACAAATCAAATTACATTTCTAGGTAGTATGTTGAGAGTTACTTAACTTTACCAAGTCTTTGATTCCATTGACTTAATGTAATCAGGACTGCACAAAGTGCTTCTTTCACTGAGAATCTATCTGAATAAAGAATGAATAAGTTGCAAGAATCCCAGGATTCAGGCATAACACCTTTTCCAAAGAAAAAATTCAGCTATCAAACTGTACAAACTTCTGTTGAAATGACTTGTCTTTGGTGAAATAATAATATTAAAGGTTACTGTTAAAGTATTGCAGAATTTGTCTCCAAATTTTCTAAAGGACTAGGAATTTACAATTGAAGTAACTTCTACAGAAGGTCATTTTTCAGAGGTGTTACATTTTAAATATTGTGTTGATAGACAGCTTGCATAACAGTACAGAGAAATACTTTTAAGATAACACATGCAATTGCATTAACTTGTTATAAGACTTCTTTCTGTAGTTTCTCTTTGTGCTCTGAAATATTTGTTTTATTGATGCCAACAGGACTTATGTCATTAAGGTAAATACATCAGGAATGTAATTTTTAACTTTAATCTAATAAGGAACACTCACAACTATGAGCACATAGGGTACATCTGTAAATTTTTGTAGGCACTGGAACCCCGAACCAGGCAGACCCAATCTTTCAGCCATTCCTGAGGATAATACAGGGTAATGTGGGTGCAAAACCATTCCAAATAGACAGGCTACACACAGCTATCTTTTAATAGTATTGTGAAGCTCTTCACTGTTGATCTCGTTGCCAGAGACATTAAAATTAACTAGTATAAAATACCAGGTTAGTCCACTGAAGAGTTTTGTACTAGATGTAGATTATGATGCAATATGGCATACCCATTATTATTTCTAAATGTCACAGTCATTTAGAGCACATTTACATTAAAAGAAAAACAAATACAATTACAGGGAGCAGGCTGTTAAGCAGATCACTAGATCCACTGGAGTCTGATTTAAACATTTAGCAAATACTGAGTCTTCCTCTATAAATGGGGAAAAAGATGAGGGAAATGCCACACTATTCTAGCAACCGTGGGAAACCTGCAGTTCTTTCATTTATGTAAAGGAGGTTGGTTCTTGTTACCTCTAAGACAATGCTAACTACTGGTATAGTGATATAGTGGAATAGATATATAATCCATTTTTCCTGTGGAATTCAGCACAAGTAGAAAGGTAGAAGTGGGTCAGACCTCTTCCCCTCACTGGCTCTATTTCTAGGGCAGGAGTATCTGCTATTGCCATTTGAGAGGGAAAGAAATTATGCTTTCAATGTGTTTTATTTTTTTCAGTTTGGTATTTTTTTACCTCAAAGTACCAACACTACTGCTGGCTCTGTAGAGTCCAAAACTAATACAAGTTAAATGCTTTTCCCCAGTATAATTTGGAATAAGTAATTCTTTTGCTTAGACTTCATTTCCTTATTTTTATTTTTCTGTGGATTATAAATTCATAATTCTGGGAGTCAATTCTTACTTAAATAATTTAAAAATAAAATTTGATAACAGCTGAGTTGTGCGGGGGTTTTGTTCTAAGATTTTCTCTCCTTTTTTGGAAAGTTCTCTTATTACTATTTAGTATATTGGTCATATTTTCTGCCCTTTCACACTGAAGCAACATGCCAAGTAAAGAATATTACTGGCAAAGGTTTTCAGAGAGTGTAATTAAAAGTTTGTCTCCATTTTTATATTTAGCTTTTCCTGGCATTTGACTAATTTGGCAGCATATGGTAGGTTTGTTTATTACCTTGTGCATAGTAATTAAAGCAGTACTTTAACAGAGACACACAAGAAATGTGTTCCATGTATATTTGAGGTGAAGGCATTTTTTTTTAAATCTACGCATAATGAAAAGTATTTTTGAATTTAATTCTTATATCTGGAGATATCTGGATGGATTTATATAGATATATAATAATTCATTCTTTGTTAAGAAGGGTACCAACAGATATTTTAGTTAGTGTTCCAAAAATGTGACCTAAGGAAATAATTCACTTTGTTTTTTTGCTAATATGTACTTCAGAGACTGAAAAAATATCCTTTGGCACAAAGGCTTCCATTTTTTAGCGAGCCTATGTTCTTATGTAGCTGTTTAGTACTTGAAAGTCCTCATTATTTGCCTTGAGAAACAGATTTATGTCCGTGATAGGTAAGTTTCACATTGTCAGTATCTTTATTGGTAACATGCTGATAATTAGCGACCATTTCTTGTGTAAATTCGAATCTAACTTTTTGTGAATAAAATAAATTCTCACAGTTGGTTCATTCTGTATGAATGAATGCATACCATTATGTACAGCAATATAATTAACAGTCCAGCTTAAATACCTACTTTAGTAATACAACACTAGCTACTTATGAAATTTGATCATTCCAGTACATATTAAAAATGATGTTACTTTCTTTATAATCTTCAACATTTGTTGCCCATTTAATTGCCTTCCTTAAATGAAAGATAGATTTTTAAGTCATAAAGTAATACGAAATATACATTTTCAATAAAAATGTACTCTTATGTATTGTTGTTACTTCTTTTCCTCTGTATAATTTACTATATAGTGAAAAGCAAGTAAATTTTATCCAGTAATTTCAGGAATCAAGATAGCTGCTTAGGATCTGATGCACTTACTGCTCTCTATCTAGCAAAGAATCTCAAAAATTAACAAAAAACCCCAAAAAATAAAATACAAATATGTAAAGTATTTATGACGGTACCCAGTCACAGTGAGATTGGAACCTTGGACAAAGTTACCTTGGTCTGAGTAGAATGAATTGTACTAGGGTGTACAAAAGATAAATCACTTTCAATACAGGAAGGATGGATTTCTTCATTAACTGTATGAACAACAGGAGAAAATGATATACAACCTTACAAGACATAACAGACTTATTTGATAGTATCTGAAAACCCTTCATAGATTATACACAAAACCACTAATGACACTTCCAACGCCCTGAAATAACAGGTTGCATGAAGGTAGAGCTCAAGGCGGATTTTCCAGTCCAACAACTTGCCAGGATAACAAATACAACCTAATAAAATAATAATTTCTTGCTCAGATTTCTAGGACCAGTATGTCAGCCATCTTTTAGACTTCTACTACATGATAAAAACAAATCTTTTACTATAATGATGAGTGAGAGTCAAAATTACTTCATGTGAAACTAAAAATACCTTATCCTATATAAAAGCTGAAAGCACGAAAGTAGAAAAGAATATAGAAACTTTTTGCTTTTATATGCATCTATTTTAGAATGGGATGTCATCTCCAACACACAAGCCTCACCACTGCCTCCAAGCCTGCATGAAATTTGCAGGCCATTCATAAAACTAAAAGTGATGTCTACACGGAGCTGCTTATTCTGTTTGTTTTCCCAGAGCTACCACAGAGTCTCCATCTGCCCTGCAGTCAGATACTTAACTCCCTACATTTTATTTCTCAATAAGAAAAAAGAAGATTTGAATATTTTTAAGTCCTTACACTACCAAAAAATCTACAGAATACTGGGTGTGTAGCCCCACTGAGCCCCAAAGATATCTATTTGTAATTGTAGTAGTAGAACCTCAAAGTGCAAAGATTCTTTATGCTTCAGTGCTTCTTAAGGTATCTCTAAATATTCCCACTACAAACATTAAATAATAACAGCTAAAATGAATATTGATGTATTGTTGTATAGCAACAGCTATACTCTTTCAAAGCAGAAGCAGCTGCCAGGAGGAGTGATTCTAAGTAGCCCATCCACATTCATGACTAAAGAGGTGCTCCAACTCTTACTGTTTATAAATACTGGTTTGCATGTGCAAAAACCAACTTGTACATTCCGAGAAAGTCTCACGTGTAAGGGAAAAATTTAGTTCTGTTGCTTAAAAAAATAACAAGTCTGTTTACTTACAAATGTATGTTCAAATATTCAGGAGTTGATGCAGAAGACTTGATATGCGAACAAAAGTAGTTCAGGGACAAGATTTAGATTGCACATTTGTCACAGACCAAAGTTTTTCTAATACTACGTTTAAAATAACACTTCTATAATTATATTTTACCAAGTTCCTGTGCTTAGTTCTGGGAGCTTTTAAGTCATTTGGAATACGGATCATATATGTCTTTCTAGTAATATCAGCACAGTGAAAACTCATTTGCTTTCGGTCTCACAGCTGAGGCCTGGTGTTTATAGCAGTCAAATAATGGAACAGAACAGAAATGCACACAAATTTCTCCAGTGACAGAAATTCCCATCTTTTTTCTAAAAAATTCCTTTATACCATATGGAAAACATCATGACTGTGAACCTGGAGACGGGGCTGCAGAAAAAAAGCACAGAAGATTGAGCACTGAATATTGAAGAAGCTCAAGAAATGGCAAAGGATTCTGAAAGTAAATTATGATACACTGGAGGTTGAAGTTCATCCTCACTAGGTGGTGAGAAAAACGCTGCTAACCAGATAGAAACATTTAACCAGAGAATCAGAGGATCACTGAGATTGTCAGTGACCTCTGGAAGTCATTACTGTCCTAAGGCCCCATTTAGAGAGGGACACCTAGGGAAGGCTGCCCAGCACCACGGCCAGGCTGCTTCGGAACATCGCCAAGGACAGAGCAGCTTATTCTAGTTCTCCACATAGAGTTGCTTAATTTATTGACTTGTGAGAACTGTAACCCAGAGCAAAAATCTAGTTATGGCCTATGAAACCATCTTAATTCAGGTCCTGACATGAATTAGAAAACAAAGACTAGTGACAGCTTAAGCTGCTACTTGTAAATTTAACTATGGATAAAATCATCCATCAGGGAAAGAAAGGAAAGAGAGAAAGGAGAAAGAAAGGAAAGACTGTTCATCACTAAACTAGGCAGCTTGTATATTTAATTATGCAGTTTAAGTACTCAGCACTTCTAAGATTCTGAACTTCTAGTCAAAATGACATATGAAACCTAGTGACATTTTTCATATGTAAGAGACATTCATTTCAGTTATGAAACAAACTTGAACTTCTTTCTAGTGCCTTGGTCCACTGATCTTGCACTTTGGTTTCAATAGGTTACTCTGCTCACACCCTTGAAAGACCACAGCTTTCAGTGACTCTACATGGCCTCAAAAAAATCATTGTTAAGGTAAAATTATATTTTTACAATAGGACATAAAAGGATGAAATTAGCAATACAAAAGGTAAAATCTTGGAACCTGAACTATAGCTTGTAGACCTAATATATCACAGAAAAACGACACTCTAAGTTCATAAAACTTGGTATATTCCTTTTATGGAAAATGGGCATAAGTGTATCTTTCCTCTCAGGTGCTATTACAAAGTATAATGCATGTATTTTGATGTGTTTGATTTCCTTCCCTATTTTTTTGTATTTTCAGAAAGGATCACTGCTTCCTGATTAACACATATTTCGAAGTGATTATTTTGTTTTATTCCTACTTGTCATTACACAGCTAAAAAAAAAAATGGATTGGCCATTAAGAGACAAAATGTTTTTGCTTCCCAAAAATCTTGTTTCATATGAAAATGTGGAACTCCATAATTAATTTGATCTTACTTTGAGAAGCTCTGAGAAAAAAAAAAAAGCGAAAAATTGATTATGCATTACAGAAGAAATGAGAAATTATGTCCCTTCAGTAGGTGAAGATTTTAAGTCAAAAGCCACTGTAGTGGGCATTTCCTGAAAAATTCACTTTTGGATCACGCAAAGCATCAGTCATGTGGGATGTGCAGACAGAAAGAACTATCAGACAAAACCTTTTATTCTTTATTGATTCATCATTTCAGTGTATTTCCATTTACACAGAAGCATGGTTTGAATGTATGATGAAGGCTGAGACTCTAACATAAACAGAACACACATACTAAGAACTCATCAAATTGAAGCTACATTTACCACTCTTATCACTAGAAGCTAATGTCCTGTGCGTTTCAGTTACAGTTATGAGGTAAGGATATGAAATATAGCTACAGAAATTGCAAGAATCACCCTCTGTTCCAAAGGCTGAGATAGCAGTCAAATTTAACAAAGTTTAACAAAAAACAATCAAAGCATCTGGCAGTGCTCAAACAAATACAGAGCAAGTTTTAAATACAGATTCTGAAGAAGAAAGAATTCACATGAATAATTAGAAAACAAAATTGGGTCGTCTCATCACTGGAAATATTGCTTTAGTGATTTCTAAGCAGGCACTGGGGCATGTTTAAATGACACAGAAAATAAGCCTTTCCTACAGAGAAAACAAGCCTGGGTAAGTGTCAAAGGGAAGCAGAAGGTTCAAAACACCTTTACTGAGAAGACAACTGAAAAATATAATGGGAAAAAAAGCACTGCCTTCAGCTATCAATAAATATGAATTTTTTAATAGCTGTGTACTCTTCTTCAGTCTAGTCAGATTCAAAACACCAGATTTCACCTCATCTACCAATTCAAATGTTTATTTAGAAAAATGTTCAAGAGAGTTGTGGCAAGTAATATCATAAGTGCCTAAAATAAAATGAATGGTTCACCAGTTCCTTTGGCTTCATTTTCACTAGTTTTCAGATGGCTTCATTTCCCAGGGCAACTGAGGATCAGGGTATTTATTTCTTACAGACTCTTTCCTAATACAATTGAAAGGCATCCAAAAACCTTAGCTTCTGTTTCCTTACTTATGTTTATGAGTGCACATAATTAGCAACATGCACACACACACACACACATACATGAGCTAATGTCCACTAGCTATCTAAATCTGACCATTTAATAATTTTGTAAATATATGGTTAAAAAAAATTGTAGCATTCTAATCACTAAGTAATAAAAGTGTCACTCTGGTTCTCAGTCACATACTTAAAATCCAACTTTTTTTGTTGCTATATAAGGATGCAATTTTCCTGAATAGAACTAGGTGATCTTTAAGATTCTTTCTAACCAAGCTATTCCAAGATTCTATACTTGCACATTCAACTGCCCAGCTGAGACAAGACTATTTAGATATACACACTACAGATATATCCCCATTGTTTTGTTGAAAACCTTTTGGGGATACTAGCAGTCAAATTTCTGTGTTCTCTCACCCATGTGCACGGGAACTTATTTTAATGCCATATAATAACATACATAACAGCCCAAGGAGATAAACTAATTGACACAAATTGTGTAATTGGTATGGCTTTTGGCTTTCTGAATGTGTTTATACATATGCACCGTGGGTGCAAAATGACAACAGGTTTATGAATCTCCCATTGTAGTCTGCAGTACTGCATGAAAACCACTTTGAAGTAAGTGAACTGAAAACCAATATACCAAGCAGAAAACTGACTACCATATAAACTCAAACAACACAGTACTTGCATTGTTTCCCTCTACAGAAAACATAGATAACCGTTCAGAAGTGTATGTGTGAAACTCCCGACATTTACAAACTTCAAGAAGCTGTAAAGGAAAGAGTCTTTTGAGACTATTTATAAACTAATAGATATCCCTTCTCAAACTGATAGAGAACTGAAAAGTTGCCTATTGAAGAATTAAGAATATGCTTTGCCAAGGTATTTATCCTTGTCATACACTGTGCCTTACAGTGTGATAAAGTAAGCTTTACTTGTCTTATGACTCGTATCTATTTAGCACTCACAAAAATAATTTGTTAGCAAAAATTATGGATGTGTTACAGAATATACGTGACTCTCAAAGGATAAGGGTTTCTAAAAATCTCAGAGAATGTTATTCCCATAATCATGCTTTCAATATTATAGACCCCAGTTCTCACACACTGATTTGATCAAGAAAAAAGCCATCAGATAAAGAGATTGTTATCTGGGTTGAGATTTTCAGACTAATATTCCATTTGGTACAAAAATATACTCTAAGGAGCATGCATTGTGCATTCACTCTTCTGCCAAACTCACAGTATGAGTAGGAGTATTTCCATTCTGTAGCTCTGGGACTTGGTTCCTAATCTGATGGCTAAAAAGTGGTCATCGAACCATTTTTTTCATGACAGATACTAAGCCTTTGTTCTCCTTTGCTTCTTCACAGTATTGTAACTTGCTACTTTAGTCTTTGTTTCTTGTTAAATATACATTCCTGCACAGTTTCCACCTGGTTTCAATTCAAGTGCACAAGCACCAACTACATTTGTCAGTGCAGTGGTACATACACCAACAATCTGGTATTCTTTATTTTAGGTGGCAAAGAATTCTATGAAAACTAAACTGACACACAGGTGCATGAAAATATTTTTCTCATCTTTCTCTTAGTGTACAGGATATTTTAATTTCCTATGGATTTGGAATTATAGACATAGCAGTAAAATACTAAGTAGGAGCTTCCATGAGCTCATACTATTCTAATACTGCAGTGAATATAACATAAACAGGTACTGATGGAAACCCAGTATGCAGTATAATTAATCATAAATACAAAGACATTTATTTCAGTTATATGGATAAATTATATAATATATTTATTTTTTTTTAAAGTACATTCCTTAACTTCTATTTTACTTTCTGCTCCAAAAAACCCACTGCTTCTCATAGAAAAACATACTACTGATTAGGTTTATATTATTACTATTTTTTGTTCATGACAAATTAATCTTACTACAAACTTGAAATATTGACAGGAAGGTTAGGTTCCAAAAAAAGAACACAGTTAGGATTTAAATCCTTATTGGTTACAGTATTCATTAATCACTGGTAATTTACATTAATATAAGAACATTGATCCTTCTCTGAGGACCCTCTCTTGTGAGTAATTTCATCCTCCAGCAGATATTATGAGCTACATTAAGAACTGACATTTCAACAAATGAGAATAGCTTAACTGTAAGAGAAATACTTATTTAATGACCAAATAGAAAATTATTTGTTTATTTCTTTATATTGCAGTACCTAATTATATTTCAATTTTCAAGGATTCCCTCAGATATTCCACTGAAGAAAAAGCTGTAGTTATATTTACGGCAATTAAAGATATCAGATTTCTCATAGGCTATTTTAGAAAAATCTTTCTCCTAAATGCGTATTTTCATTGTATTAAAGGTAGAGTATCAAACAACTATTTCTCCAAAAGAGCAGCTACAAGAAACAACTAAATTCACATTTGAACTGAGCTCTTCTTGAAATGACAGACTAAGCCATTTTTATACCAACAGTTAGGCAGGATTACCTCAATGTTCTTTCTTCCCACTTTCTTCTAAAAATTATCTGTTAAAAGAAGCTGGCAGAAGCTAGATGTAAACCTCTCTGATTAATTGGCAGCAGTATTGCCCAAAGTGCTCTCTATAAATTTAAGTTTTCACCTACGCAGAGACAAAAAGATTGAGATCTAAAAGAAGAAATAAAACCTCTAATGAGGGAAAACTGAGAAACTCTAAAAATTTTACTGCATACAGACATGGTAACAAGCCAAGATAGAAATGATGAGTGGGTAAATTAAGAGAAAGAATTTGGTCAATTTGCTTGTGTCACATAGCCAGTACAAGTCTATAAAATACAGTGATAATACTTGCCCTCTATGTATCTCAGCTTTTATTTCTGTATAATGTGTTGACCACTACAACATGGGTATGATAGTCTATGGAGGAAAGAGGTAAGAAAGAAAAATATCTGATTAGAAATTCTCCTCAAGTAAATCAAGTGGACTTGTGTCAAGAAAAGAATAAAATTGTATTTCACATATGTTCTTCTGATTTCACCTTAGAGCTAGAAAATACTCAGCTCCATTTTCTGGAGATGTTCCAGAGCTCCATCTTGTCAGTCTTAATTTGAAACTACAGTCAACATCTAACAAAACATTAAAATAGTAACCCAAATCCCTAAGTCGAATATCATTATGTTTTAGGTGGCTAATTAAGATTCCTTAATAATTTTGAAGCACATAATAAATTACAAATCCATTTCACATATTCAATGTGACACACTTACTCAAATACTATAAGAATCATCATCTGACCAAATAAATTGGAAAACAAGAAAACTGAGAAAAACTGTCACTGTAACATAAAATACATTATCTGCATTCAGCACAGCTCAGTAGGAAAGAAAACCAGATTTTAGCAGTTGAAGACTATGTCAAGTAGGAGGAAAGGTGAAATGAGCATCTGACTGTGATCAGTGTCATAAAGACCCAGACTGCACAGAAGATATTATTTCTACAGTGCACCTAAGATTTTAATGCTGACTGGAGCAATAAAAAACCAGTGAAAGGCAAAGCCACCAAAAATAATGTCCTAAACTAGCATCTTTGGGAAACAGCATAAAATCAGGGAATATCACAAGGACTACCAAAAGAAAAATATGGAAAGACTCTTCAATGGACATATATAAAACCTATTTTAATCTTATCTAAACACTGTTCTGCCTTTTTGTCGTAGAGTGAACTTGTACTACATTGTCTTTTTCTGTGACAGGGTATCTCACTCCGTATTTCCTTTGTTCTGCTATGGTAATCAAAAAAAATTCTTTGCTGTCAATGTAGAGATTCTCTTGCTTCCTTAAGAACAGGTGAGTCATTTGAAAACACTCCTCTGCCACTAGTGAGGACCAACTCAGTGGTGAGTGATGGTTATCCTCACTTGGCAATAAAACTGAGAGGAATCTGACACACTGCATTAAAAAAATCTACTTCCAACTGAAATAGCAGCACATGCTAAGAGAAGCTTGCCCATGTAAACTCTGAAACAAATGAAGACTATGAATGTGGCTCACAAAATAAAAAAAAGCAGAAGCAGACACAAAAAGCTTCAGGACATTTCCTGCATCAAAAGACCACACTACAAACTGGAACAGAAGGAAGAAATGTTTTGAAAACCCTGAAACTTTTAGGCTGTAAGGTATAAGAGGTTTTAGTACTTTTTGCTTAATTTGCAGTCTGGGTAAGGAATGTCTTCTGATACACTCAGTTTAGAACAAGAACTTTAGAAACCTTAATTAATTTGGGCATATGTTTCAGCCAGAAATAACAACTTTCTAGATATATTTACTTACTTGATTTGGTTATTAATTTGCTATTATCATTTTTACTAATTCAACTTAAGGAAGTAAAAAGAAATCATTATGACTGCATGAAAACAGTTGAGAAAGTAAACAGTCCTTCCTTACATCAAAAGAAAAAAGCTTACATCTTGACAAAATGTATTATAGATACCAATGATTTTCAATCGGACTGATTGAAACTAAGAATGATCACTGAAAGATACTAAGAATCCAATAAGAGACTTTTACAAACACAGACACCGTAGGAATACACAAAAATAAAGAACAATTGAGAAGCAATCAAAAATCTGTGAAAGGGACAGAGGCAATTCTTATCAGAATAGGAGGGTGTCACACAAGTACAGAGACAGTAGGAAAAACTCACCACTCATCAGTAAATTTATCCCTGAATTAATAAGTAAGGAAGGGACTGAAATAGGTGATCATGGAACACAACATCTCTGCTTACTTAATTAATAATTAAGAAAGAAAATATTGACAATATATTGACTATATTGTCGATGTAACCTTTGAGAAAAAATGGACAAAAGAACATTTAAAATGATTCAATGTTTTCAATTGTTATATTAGAAGCTCCTAAAGGCACTAGACACCATTACTACAAGTAATTAATTAGAAAGAATAAGGGACCAATGATTTATTAGTTTTAATTTTTTCAGCAAAAGTTGCATGCACATCTCTGTTTCAGTTAGATTTATATACTCATTATAAATTACTTCACAGAGTTCTAAAACATTCACGCCATAACAATGTGATCATTCTTTCTATTGATCTCTTAAAGAGTTTGAACACTTTTGATAACTATTTCACTCTGCTTTTGGAGTCTACTGTGGTTTTGAGTTCGACATCACATTCATAAATTGCATAACTGCTATGGTTTCTATATGGAATACACTTGATTGTTTTAGATGAGATCAATTAACTACATGTTTCTCTCTTTTTCCTCAAGTTCAGAGCATGTTTTTGCAATCTTTTCTTTTTGTTTTAGGCACTCATACTCGATTTTTATTTACTATTAAATTTTCTAAGGTATTCCTAGGTGTTTCTGCAAGCAGTACAGTTCCATGTCTTTTTTTTATATATTGACTGTAATAATGTTTTTCCTCATATTTGTATTATTTTATTTAGTTTCAATTGTACATGCCTCAGTAAGAAAGATTAAGTTCCAAAGGAAGGAAGCTTCACTGGGCACCCATGTAAAGAGCTTGACTCCATCTTCTTTGACCCCTTCTTTTCAGGTATTTACATACACCAATGAGACACCTCCTGAACCATCTCTTCTCTAGGCTAAATACTCCCAGCAGAAGAAATGTATGAGATAAATATATAGAATGAGAAGGAAGAGGAATATGAAATTATTATTGTTGTTTAATAAAACAAGAGCATAGCATGAAGAAACATTAAAAGGAAGCAATGATTTAGAGGCTTTTGCAAAACTGCCACAATACGCTATGGATTTAAGAAGTATAAACAGCTTTAAAAGTCTAACTGTACAGAAATTCATGATTTTAAAGTCTAAAATTTATCTTGCAGAGTAGAGAGTATCTGTACTAGCTAAAGATTACACAAGGGTTTAATACTACATAAAAAAATCCAGATATAAATAAGGCAAATTTGATGTTGCCCATGAACAGTTGATTATAAAATATTGCAGTCTTTGTTATGGTTACATGATTAGATTGATGTAGCTTAGTCTGCACTTAGTGGATGTTGCAAGTAAAGACAAGATAGCAAGGGGAAAAATAACGAGAAAAGAGAAGAATATTGAGCTAATGATTAGTGTATATACTTATCTAAGTGTTATGAATCAAATGTAGGATTATTCTGAATAACTGCAGGAAGTGAACTCTACAAGAACTCTAAGATTCTCATCACCTGAGGGTGGATGAGCTAGACACAAAAAAATGTTTTTTCAGAGAAGTTATCCATGTGACTGTGATCCTCCCAGTCTTGGTTGTGGTGATGTATTTTTTCAGTTACATCAGCCCTTTTACTGGACAATCTCCCAAAACTGGATACCCTGGTTAGAAGTCACAAACTACCATGTATGGTGCAGATAAATTTCCAGCCCTGGAAATCTCTCACAGATGTTGCTGGAAGTGGAAGGAAGATCACAAAGAAAGTAATTCCATTCTCAAAGTATTTGTTAAGTGGCTGTATTTTTAACAACAGTCTGAGAAAAACCACACAGTACTAGAAGAAACATGAACTAAGTTACATATTTCTTTTATTCTTGCATTATATTCTCTTGTCTATGGCATACTTTAATTCCTATACAAATGCTCTTTTTTTTCCCCCAGTACTAAACATAAAAGTTAATAAATACTCTCATAAGCAGAAAGATATTTTACAGATCAGCCATATAACAGAGTGGTTTAAAGACTGCCTAGAATATCATGCTTTTTGCTGACCATATACAGCAAGGCTAAATTGTTTGACAAGCAGAAAGCGTAAGTCTCCAGGAAGGCTTCAGTACAGCAAAATTTTAACACTCCAACCCAAAAGTAAACTTGAAATGAGCAATTATTGATTGCAAAAAAGGCCCTATCAAATACTGGAATGTAAGGAATACATAAGAACAACTTCAAATTTTTCCAGAAATTCTAGAAAAATATTATATTAATTTCTAAGAAGATATACTAGTATGTCAATAAAGCTCTAACAGAAAAAAGGCTTGCTGTTCTACTCACTTATACTAGGATGGAAATTGTGCCACAGTGATTAATTTGAACTAAGCAGAGTATGTACAGTATATGGTTCAGGTATTGACCCACAGCACTCTCAGGTCCCTCTGAGAATGGTAGGTCTAGTGGTTCCAGTGCTGATGTGTGAAATGCTATAACAAACCAGAAATCGATGCAGAGTGCACAGTACACAGACACAGTCAATGAGCTATTCATTACCTTTTGTAAACCTCCAGTACAATTGGCATGTGGTCAATTTATAAACTGTAATCAACTGAGGCTTTATTTAATCCCTTATATAGGAAAAGAGCAAAAAGGTCCACGTTTTATGTAGTCTTAAGAACATGAATCTGGAGAGGTGAGTAATTAGACATCCAAATGAACGCTCTATCAAAAAAATAAAAGCACACTTGATCTCTAACTTGATCTCTAACTTGATCTTTTTTTAGTAAACACCTCCATACTGTACCCAGTGAAGACAGCTATTGGGTGTGGTACTTTTATTAGATTTTTTTGTCTGATTGATAATTAAAACCTCAATCCCAGATGCATTTTTTTAAATAAATTGTTGCCTTCAGGACAGCAATTTTTCCTACCAAAAGAGGGCACAGAGGAGGCACATGTTTAATAATTAATGCTTATCCTCATTTACTTAGAGAAACCTTTTTATCATAAAACTAATTAAAGTTGGTAAATGACAAAGTTAACCTTTTCATTTCAAATTGAAACCAAAAACCAAACCCCACAATCACATTCTGTGGTACTATGCTTGGATAGCCCCTAAAAAGAACCAGACCCTAAACAATTGGTACTGCAATCAGTAAAGAGCACCAACATAGGATTTATTTAAAAATTCTGAATATAAAGAATGAGCAGCAAAAGAGGGATGCTTGTACCAGAAAATTTAGAGGAAATTTATTTGTTCTACCATTCACCTATTACTTCTTCCCCATAAGCAGATGGATTATAGGCACCTAGACAACTTTTTTTTTTCCAGTTTGGTTCAGTTCACCGTGCTAGGCTTCCAGAATGTCTAGGTAAGTTTTCAATTATGGAATCTATTCAACCCCTTTTCTCCCTTCAGTGAACTTATGAGTTCTGCATGGTCAGCAGACGTGAAAGATTTAAGTATCTTACAACACAGTTCATCTAAGGGAATGTTTACACAGTTTTTCTAGTGTATTCATTCATACACTGTGCCAAAGGAAACCACGGAGTGTTATCACATTGCAGAGCCTAAGATATCATACTTCATTTCATTGCTGGGTTAATTGCAGCCATCTGGTTTCATGGCTCAGTGCACAAGCAGAATGGACTTCTTTCTGCATGAAAAATTAGACAAGTGAAGTTGAAAATGTCTACGAGGGCATTGCCTTTAAGTGACAGCTTCTCCCCATGTAAGCTCCTGGGTAAGAGTGAAATAGAGGAAATTAAATGTTGTGAATGGTAAGCCAAAGAAGGCTGAGCAACTTAGACACACACAAACCCATTAAGATGATATCTGAATTACAAAGATAAAAAATATTAATACTTGATACCCATATATCTCTGTCCAGATTGAGCAGTCATATTAGTAGAATATTTATTTTGTTATTTGAGTGCCATGCCCATTTGCTCTGACACTGTATTATGAATAACTATACTCTATCATGCTTAGACTAATCAGAAAAGAAACATGATGGAAGATGAGAGTTACCTAAGCCGTAACATACGTAAAATAGCACTAAAGTACAGTTTAGAAAAACCAACTGCATATACAGTTACTCTCAAACTTTTTTAACTACATGATTTGCATATCTACACAAAATTAATAATCAATATTTAAAAAAATCAAATTACTTCAGCTACTGCTGACATCACTTCAGAGTGAATGCATGATGTGCCAATGAAGACTGTTAACTATGTTATAATTTAATTACTGGCTGTTACATTTGGAAATTTGTTGATTACAGTGTTATATTAAGTTAATAAATGGAGTAATCTGCTGTTATAGTCATTCACTCTATGGTTACCTATTTGTCTGTCAGCCCTAGTAATTGTTACTAGCTTTCTAATTTTTAAGAAATAAAGGAATTGGCTGCACTTCTAGGTTATACAAGCTACAAATTAACATGTTTGTCATAAATAAATACATAACACATTTTCTATTACAGCTTTATTAGTGGTTTGAGCAATATTTAGTTCAGCAGTTCTTAAGTAGGAAATAAAAAGAGCACTAAATGGTGGAATATCTTCTCTCAAAATGATTTAGGATTCAACTACATTATGAGTCTTGCTGAATCAGTCATGGAAGTATTTTTTCCCTAGAGAACCTACTCATCTGAATTGTTTCTTTTTGAAAGCAATTGGAATTCCTGAATATGATTTCATTATTTGGTAGTATGTTCAGCAAAAATCAAAGGAGATACACATTAAAGACTGGCTGGATGACTGGATCCAGAAAGTGGTGGTGAATGGTGCAGAATCTGGTTGTCATCTGGTCATTAGTGGTGTCCCCCAGGGCTTAGTCCTGTTTAATGTCTTTGTCAATGAACAGGACGCAGGGATTGAGTGGACTCTCAAGTAAATTTGCAGACAACACTAAGCTGGGTGGGAGTGTTGATCTGCTGGAGGCTAGAAAGGCTCTAAAGAGGGATCTGGACAGGCTGAACCAGTGGAACAAGGCCAACCGGGACAAGTGCCAGGTCCTTCCCTGGGGTCACCACAACCCTGTTCATCAGCACTGCCGTGGGGCAGAGTGGCAGGAAAGCCCTGTCAGAAAGGGCCGTGGAGTTGCCAACTGACAGCAGCTGAACGTGAGCCAGCTGCGTGCCCAAGTGGCTAAGGAGGCCAACAGCATCCTGGCCTGTATCAGAAACAGCGTGGCCAGCAGCACCAGGGCACAGATCATCCCTCTGTACTTGGCGCTGGTTAGGGAACAGAGTGGGGGCTTAGATGTCACCTGAGGATAAACCATAACAGTTTTTATTACAGATATTACAGATATCCATACTCCTCTCTTTCACACCTTACTTTTCTTTCCTGACCACCTGCTGTTGCAGTAAAACCTTTGATGGACCATCCACCCTATTTACCATTAAATTCCACACAAAATATTCCCTGATACCAGATGCTGAAGTAAAACTAGGCATGTGTCCAACACAGGACAACAGAAATAGACAGTCACATAGAGAACATGAGAGTTACTGAAGCCTCTGGCACTGCCCAAATCCTCTGAAACTATAGTACCTCTTTGAAAGTGCTCAAAGATTTTTATTTTCTCATGAAGGCAAGTTCAGCTGCTGAAATAACAATTTAAAAAAAAAAAAAGTACATTTTACTCAATATTTCTGGGACATGAATAATAAAGTAGTCTGATAGTCTACAACAAAGTGAAGGAAAACCGATAAGACAAGATAAAATGAAAAAATAATTCATATAATGAATGTAAATATTGAAAATTCCATGGTATCACACAAACAGAAAAGACAGTTTTGATGTAGCACACATGGGCTCTGGGAACAGTTGCTTACATGGACTGATATTGACATGGTACTACCTATGACTTCAGAAGAATCAGATGGCTACCAGTTATTATTCTGACTATCCAGACACAGTATGTTCATAAAATACTATGTATCTACTGTAAAAAGACCTATCCTTCACTGGATATATTAACAACATGACTACACCATGGCCTTCATATTTACCCATTTATCTTTTTTTTTTTCAACAGCATGAATTTATCCTACATTTCAATCTAACCGTTTTGTGGAAATTGTATAAAAATTATTCCATCTACCTTTCTTTTCAAGAAAGCATGAATTTATCCTACATTTTAATCGAACAGCTTTCTGGAAATTGTATAAAAATTATTTAAATAAAGCTGAAAAATATGGATTATACAACTTAGGGATGAGAAACTGTATAAAAATTATTTAAATAAAGCTGAAAAATATGGATTATACAACTTAGGGATGAAACTTGATCCTTATCTGATACTATCAATTCACAGGATAAGGCATCTAAAAACAGAAGCATTGCTTGTTGAAACAATCAGGTTATCTGACTAGGCTCCATTAACGCTGATTCTATCACTATTGCAAACCTTTAAGACAACAAGAAGAAAACAAAAATCAAAAGTAGGTTACACAAATGCTACATGGATAAACCTTCTGCCAGGGGAACAAAAAACCAAACCAACCAACCAAACGTAAATTTAAATCTAAAAGTTTGGATATAAAAGATAACAGTACCTCTTGAAGGTCCACCTCTATTACAAAGTGACTGCAAGATGAAGAGAATGATGTAATACAATATTTCATTTCCCCACAGTATGTAGCTTTGTAAGCCAGTAAATATAGTGTCAACATCCCTTGTAACAAGCCACAGGTTTTGTGTTACAAGAACAGTTGAAGTTTCCAAAACAATCACAATTAAAGTTATAAAATTCTAATTACTCCTATAATCAAGTCTCCTCCCTCTCTCTGACTCTCCAAGCCACCAGTCTTAGGACCAAGAAAAGTCAGGGAGGTCTAAGCATAACACAGAGATGCTGGACAGGTACCAAAAATAGTTTAAAATGGCATTACCAGAAGTAAGCAGTAAAAACTGAACAGATTTTATTATAAGAATCTAGAATCTTTGTAAATGGGCTAATAATTCTCTGATTGTTAAGACCTGTAGACTAAAACCTCATGGTTTCACATGTAAATCTCACTTTGAGTCATGAAAACTCTGCAAATTGTATTGCAACTGCTTCTAGGATGTAACTAATTGATGAACTAACTTCTAGGATGCAAAAAATTGGTAACTTTTCAGGGAAAAATTGTTCAATTTACAGAGCTCAAATGAGGATTTAATCAGCTTTCTGATTTATTAATGAGAAATAATGAACTAACAATCAATGAATTTTGCATTCATTATTAACACTAAAACAAAGTACAATAGCAGACACTTACAAAATGTCAATAAATGCCTCTTAATTTTCTCCTCTACCCAATCCCACAAAGTTCTAAAGGCACTAACACCCACAGAATTACGGGCACATTGACAGCATATGGCTTACAAGCACAATTCTGCCCTGGGAGGGCAGGTTACCCAACTGATACAAACTTAGTGTGAGAGAGAGAGGAGCTCTAGCTTTGTGTGAAGCTGAGCCTCTCCCCACGGGCTGCTAATCCACATTTCAGTGTGAAAGCACAGAGGGAGGATACACACACACCCCCGAGGTGTGAGTCCCCACTTGTTTCATCTCATGGCGCCATGACAGAAGACTTGCAGCAGGAAGGAGGTTCAGCTGCCACTGTTCCACTGCAAGGTATCTCCCTGCGTGCCAAAGGTTCTCTTTTACATCTTTCTTTTAAAGCTGACTCCTTTATTTCAGAAATCTCTTCAGAGTTTCCTGGTTAGCATTTAAGCAAACACCCCCTCAGACAGTTTCGGGTGTTCCCCTTCACACCCACATCCTTGTCTTAACATTTGTTGTCGAGGGTGGGCTGTGCTGGCATCCCTACAGTAACAGATTAGTGGATGGTGTATGCAATTAAAGATTTAAAATTTAGTGCAGAAAGTAAGTGGAAAGAACTCAAATACATACAGAAGAGGTCATGGGAAAAGAAGTGAAATAGATAGCATCAGAGGAACTTAACAGAGGTGTACAAAGACTAAGTAGAAGACCACTCAAGCTAAAAAATATCTGATATATCAGAGACTCAAGTGACAGACTCAAGTGAAGACCGCCCAATACTGTTGAATTATGTATTTTATTGTAAACTACTTTGGTAGCCTTAATTACTCTAAGTTACTTGACATCCTGTTGAAGTCCAGTTAAATAGAATGCCTTTTGGTAGATTCTGCATTTGTTTTGAGTATGAAATTATGTTAACACCATAGGAAAGAATCTCCTTTTGCTCAGAATTTATTTAACCTACTTGTCCTTGTGCAAAAGATTCTCTTTAACTGTAAGATCAAGTTTTATTATCTGAGACTGCTAGAGCTTTATTATTTTATTTCTTAGAATGACCATTGATTCTGAAAGGAGCAATGACTAGTACTACAATTACCACAGAAAAGACTCAGTTATGGGGAGTGTAATAAACTTAGAAAGCTGAATCATAAACTTAAGCTGAGGTATTCACATATAAATCATATTTTGTTTATGCTCTTGTTAATGAAGTTGGCTGATAATTTCCTTCTTCACAAACTTAAAGACATTCAGAGATTTAAACTGTTCAACGCTACTAGTTTTGAGCTGGAGAATCTTCACTAAAGCTGGATAAATAACAAATGCCTTCACTAAATATTGCTATTTGGGTTTTTGATTCAGGTGCTTGGAATTCATGTTGAATTTCTTTTGAAAGGTTGATGTGGATATAAAATAGTTTTCTGAAGTATAAAAAAATAATCATTATGTTGGCCCTACTTCCACTTTGAAATTTTGACCGAGGTACTGATAAAGTGTATTATTTTCATAGAAAAATACTTTATGGCAAACACCTCTATCAAAGTTCTGTAAAACGTTTCAGAAGAAGGAAACTTCACAATGAAGTCATGTCAACAGACTTTCAAAAGTAAATTAGTAATACAAATTTTTGATAGCAAAAAGCAACTACTGTGAAACAAAACTTCTATTGTGAGATCACCATATATCCAAAAGCATGAGCCTGAATGATCTACTGAAGATCTGAATTCATATCAGACAGAAGAAATAACTACATTTATCTTTCAAGAACAAACACGTGGTTCGACAAAATTCATTGCTCCCTGCTAGGGTAGTATATTCATCCACCATACATAGCATATAAAAACAGGTGTAACCATGCTTAATACATGGAATTCAGAAATTAAAGTGGTTAATCAGGGGATTTAAACAATGGGGAACTAAGTAATTGAGACAATACTTCTTCAGAAATTCTGTGTGTTCTGTCTTCAGTTTCCTTAAATGTCTTAAATGACTTTGTAGGTTTCCTTTATTTTCTGAGAAATAATATAATAAATGTGTTTTCTTTGTACATATTATCAAGCAGCTGACTTAAGTAGCATAATTGATTCCATAAGTAGTTGCATCAGGCTTAAAGGGAAGTTATCATTCTCTGTCATATCCAAAAGTAAAAACTCCTAAAACCTTGGTACTAGCAGATTCATATTAAAATTGGCTAGCGATATGAATCCACATGCATATATATTCAAGGCATCATCCTTTAGAAACATATTAAAGTCTGAAACTATTTTAAGTTTATGAGGCTGGAGAAAATCCACATTATCTTCCCCGCTGGATAGTATTAGAAATAGCTATAATCTCTTAGCATTGATTTTAAGTTGCAAATATACATTTACTCAGTCTGAAATGAAATCTTGCTCTATAACCACAGTGCAGAACTTGAGAATTCATTTTATTGGTTTTCCAGTTTAATTGCAAACATTTTTATTTCCACACATGTGTGTATATAGACGTGTATGTACAGACAGAAAGACGTGTATATGCTTGTTTCAGCCCTAAGAAATTTGTCTTTACATAGTGACTCAAAACAATAGAAACCAAGAATTCTACATAAATAAATGATAAATTTATTCAAAACAGCCCGAAGCAGTTTGGCACACTAGAAAATCTGTAACTATATTATTTTCATAGCAAATGCCAAACAGACATCTGGATACAAGATGTTCTTGAAGACGTTCATTTATTAAAAAAAAGATTTTTTTTTAATTTCAAGAAGAAAAAGTGCTATATTTTCTGAAGTGGCTTAGTGGCCTAGACTCTGACTCTGTTCTGCAGCCTGGAGTCCTTTATCCATACATATCCATACATCCATGAAAGATATCCATGCACGCTACAGCAGAAACTGTGGCCACTTACACACTACCTTGATAAGTACCCTGTATGCAACCTCCTGCCTTCAGTGAGGTGACAAGTCACACAGAGCTTCAGCCCATGTTGAAGCTGACAAGTGCTGCTAAAGGTATGATGGCTTTTGAGAAAAATACCACACAGGCTTAAGTAACACAAGTAAGGTTCCAGGCAGAAGGCTCAACTCCCCAGATACAGATGGCGAGCAGAAAAACTGAGGGGGTGTGACTGGCATATACCCCCTGAGTACACTCTAGGTGCATACATACTTCAGAAATAGATGTTCTGATTAGTGCGAAGAGGAAAAACTGAGAAGTTTTGCTCGGATAACCCCAGACTTTAATCAGAAAAGATTTTTATACAGAAATTACAGAAGTTAAATAACTTTTAACCAAGGTTCAGTCTAGGTATCTGAGACAGAAAAGAGCTCACCCAAGATGAGAGAAAGTTTAATTCTATGCACTAGTGACAAAGGAATTCCTCTGAACTCCTAGAAGCCTAACTTAAAGGCTTATTTTTTCATAATGTAACTCAACATAATATGTCTTATATTTTCTTCTATTCTCAATCCCAGAATCAAAGAATCATAGATGGTTTGGGCTGGAGGGGACCTTGAAGATCCTCTAGCTCCAACCTACCTGCTATAGGCAGGGACACTGTCACTAAACCAGGCTGTTCAATGCCTCTCCTGCCTGGCTTTGAACACTTCCAGCTATGGGCCATCCATGTTGCTGAGCAACTTGTTCCAGTGCCTCACCACCCTGACAGTTTAGAATTTATTCCTAATATCTAATTCAGACCTTTCTAGTTCTAAGCTTCTTTCAGTTTAAAGCCAGTCCTCCTTGTCCTATGAGAGAATCATAGAATTATTGAGATTGGAAAAGACCTCCAAGATCATCTAGTTAAACCTTGGCAACTGAATCACAGATTCAGACATCAAGGCCAGTCATTTCTTCAACACCTCTAGGGATGGAGACTCTGCCATCACCTGGAGTTAGACAAGCTACTCTGTTTCCTTCAGCACTGAAATCCTCAGTCACAGCCTCAGCTGCTGAGATGACCTCAGACTGCAATGGGTGGCAGCTCTCACCAGATTTTTTGTGGTCTATACGTCTCTCCCAAACCCGCACTTTTCACTAAGAAGAGAATTTCCTATAGGGATAGATACTTCCTAACACAGAAACATGTAAAAAAGCTGAGTCACAGAGGTTACAACTTCAGCTTTAGCATTTTCTAATTTTGGAGTGCCTGACTTGAAGGTTTGACATTCTTTTAACTTTTCTTGGGTTTTTTTTCTCTAATAACTTGTTTGTGTCACAAGGAAGTTATTAGAGAAAAATCTTATCTATTAATTATCCACCAGAGTTTTGTATTATTTGCATTATGATGTTACACAGCAAATTATAAATATGGCACTATAAATTACTTAAATGATGAATGCATAACATGCCTTGATACTGTAACTTTGCAAGAAACCACAAAATTAACACAAAAATGAACCTAAATGAAGCTGGCATATTTGGCTAAGTAAACTATTTTAAAAGATATTTATATCACACAAATAAAAATACGTATAATGGTCTCAGACTCCGTAGAATAATCAACATTTTTTAATTTGGATTTTCTTTGTGCTATTTAATTAAAAATTTATTCATCATAAATTATATGCTTTTGACACAATAGCTGAAATAATCCACCTATTTGGAAATGTGAATTCAGATCTAAAGGTTTTCTGCTTTCTGTTGGACTAGGCTTTATATTTCAGAATCTCAGACTTCAAAACTATATGCATTTTTTACTCTATTTACCTAATGAAGCAGCACAAAAATTAATACTTAACTGTATATAATAATATAATAAATATATTGTATAAATAAAAATTTTAAAAATCACCACAAAAAAAAACAAGACACCACTGCTTTGATTTCTACTGTATAATTTTCTGTGGGTGTCTGGATGGAAGTTAAACTACCAGAACTGTATCAGGAATATTATTCCTTTCATTGTAAAATCCATACTTTATAAATGCTAGCAAGAATGTACACTTTCAGAGCAATGCAGACATTAAGGAATTTTTACAACAAAATAAACACTATAAAAATTAAGCATCATGAAGCAGCTGACTGATCTTTTAGTTCTCACCTGACATTTCTTCATATCACTACAAGTGGTTAGAAGTAGAACAGAACAGATCTGGAGCAGCTACTCTGTGTAAGTCAGACAAAAAAATAGCTTGAGCTGGAATAAAGCGCATACACACCCCCGTGACTGAAGAGCCTGTGGTATTTTATAAAGTGCTTTAATAGTTGCATCAGTGAAGAGAAGAAAATTACATTCAAATGCCCCAGTGGTTCTCTAATGACTACAAACCACATAATATACTTGCTAAAATACATACAGCGGGTGATTTATATATTTTAAGTTTTGAATTTCAAAATGGATAAGTATTATTCATTGCCTTCCTGAGGTAGGTTTTTAATGTACTGTAAATTCTACTGGCATTTTACAGCCAGAATTTTCAAAAACAAGTGTAAAAAAATTCATTAGAGTGCTATGTTCTGAATTAAAGGGTCATAGCACTTACATAGCAAGGTAAAATCAAAAATTGCTGTATTTTTAATGCAACATCCCACTCATAGCTGAAATAGAATGTTTCATTGCTAACCCAAGAAAGGAAATAATGTTCAATATTTTTAATTCAAGTCATATTTTTAAGTTAAAATTAAATATACAGATAGAGTTTCTACTTTATAAAAGCTGAAGTCTAACGATCTCTTTCCAGTAAATACAATGCAACACAAGGTATAGTGGGAAAAAAAAAATAATACCCTGATCACAGTAAGAATTTTAAGATAATTTCCCAAACAGTTTCAAAAGGCTGGCAAGGTCAAACCTGAGCTGCTCAAATTGTCCCAAGACTCCTGAACAAATTTCTGTGTTTTCCAGGAGAAAACAGAAACTCCATTGAACAGTCATAAATATCAACTGTTTTCAATTTTGAGAGTCCTCAAGTATCAGCACTGAACTACTTACTTTTGAGACCTGGACTATCTACACGTGGTTCTTAATGTTAGCCCCAATCACGTGCAAGACACAAATGCATTGAAGAAAAGAAATACAATAAAGTCCTAGTGCCTGCCAACCAGGGAGCATTTCCAAATCCTTTACAAAAAACATTTCAACTCTTTCACAGCATTAGCTACCTGAACAAATGAATGATCAGCAATATGAGTTTTATCAGCAGGTGCCCAAGTGGGAAAACGATTAACCCTGAGCTCTACAGTCATCTTCTCACTGAAACAGTTTGCAGTAGTAAAGATTTATTAAGTACTGTTATTTCTTTTATTATTTCCTATGTTCAGGGCACATTGAGTGCATTTGGTAGCTGGAGTTTTAATTTATGAGAAACTTCCATGCAACACTAGAGTAACTACTGTCAACAGAACATTCACTGTGCAAAAATATAGCCATATATAAAAGTTAGGTAATGTAAAAAAGCAAATGCTATAGAGTTCAATTTAATTAACTAAATTTGGAGTATGGTTTTGCATTTAATTTCTCTGTTTCTCTGTTTTTTTACTTGTGAAACAGACTATCCCTTAGCCTCATAAGTAATGAGTTTATTAATGTTTGCGTTTATCACAGAGGTATTAACATTCATGAAGTTCTCCAGAACTTGCATGACAACAGCCACACTTCTTCTATTAAGGAATTAACCATTTTGTATTCAGAGCATTCTTTACATAATAAACAATAAATATGACATGTTGACACAATGTAAGCAGCGAAGGAAAGCAAAAACTGAAAAAATAATGCTTTTCCTGAAATGATCATTGTTATATAACTTCATACATAGAGTTGTGTACTTGTTTAAAAAAAAAAAATAAAGAGGGCTCGTATTTAAAAGCTGCTCTAATGCACATGCACAGGGGAGCTGAAATAAGAGTATTCATAAACTTAATTCTAGCAATTTCTCAGCCTGGGTAAATTTATTTTAATAAAGCTGTTCATATAGAGGATAGTAATGTTTCTGAAGGCGTCTTTGATAAGCAGGCAGCACATTCTAACTGTCAGAACAAGCAGTGGTAAACCTTGGCAGAAACTGTTTCAGATGATGCTAAAATTAACAAAGCTTCATATTACTCAGCTGTACAATATTGCACACATAAGGAAAGAATGTCTTTAGAAATCCCTGTATGAATCATATAATCACAGCTGCCAGTAATTCCAATAATTTCTTACAATATTTAAAGAGAAGAAAGCATCTAATATATCACATAATGGCAATCATCAATAAATATTGATTATTTTCACATTAATCATTAAAAGGAACAGTATGAGTGTTACTAAAAAAATCAATAATTAGAAAAAATACATTTTCAAAAGTTTATAGGGGAAGTGGTCTCCTGCAAGGTCTAAAGGAAAACAATTTCTGACTTCTGGAACAGAGACAGATCTCTCTTGCATAGCTTTGGTATTCTTCAGAGATAAGCAGTGTAGAAATGTGGAATCCTACAGCAAAAAAAGCAGAAAACCAAATTTTCTTACCTCAGCTTGTTAATTATAATGCTACCTTTTCATTGCTTCTCATACTGTATTTTATTGCTATCAGTGGTCTCACAGCATTCTGCTTTTATAAAGTCTAGCACTACTGTCATGTAGGCACACAGGTTTGTGGTGATTGGGAATGGGGCAGTGGCCAAGGCTCATCCCCAATGGGCTGCAGCTGAGCAGGACAGGTGAGCAGTGTTAAAGGTTCAGAGACCTGGAGTGCTGAGGGTACAGACCAATCACAGGAGGGCAGAGAGGGCACACAGGTGAAATGGATGAAGAATGAAGGGTATAAAGGATGTACAGAAAAACAGCACATCCGTGGGTGCTTGGAACCATTCATGAAGTTGGTTGTGTGTTCTCCTTCACTGTCAAAACTATCTTTGTGGAAAACACCACAAATGGCCCAAAGCTTGGCCTTGAGTAGAAAAAGCATTTTGATTGTTTGGATTGGTAACAGTAATTAAGGACACTAATCCACTCAGGGTGAAAAATGTAGATAAAACACTGAGTATTCTGTCCTAAGGTCTACCTAAGGGATTTGTTTCACAGTCCCATTTCCTGGGGTTCTTCATCCTGTGTGTGCTGATCCTGTGGGACTGAACTATGAATGCCGTGACAGGATGAATATTCAGTCCAATCACTATGGACCTACTGACTGGGTAATGTAAGTAGGTTTTGTAGGGAAAATATTATCTGCTCAGGACTCCATATAAATTATCTATATTCTTATTGCTATCACAAACAAGTGATAAGAGGTTAACTTATAAAAGAATATACAAACACAGCAAAATCAAGCTGGAATTTAACTATGCTCCAATGAAGTAATAAAAAATAGAAGTCTGCCTTTTCTTCTAATTACCATTAAAACCACATTTTCTTTCTTTTCTCTTAGCCATGATCATACTAACATCTTACATATTGTAGTTACAGTGGTAAGGAGCTTTATTTTAAACAAGTGTTATGAGCTACTTATCATTTGTTTAGCTAAGCACTCCCAAACCTCTCTAATAGAACAGAACATGAGCCACAATTCTCCAACAAAGCAGCCAGTGAACTCTGAATCAACTTCCTTAATTATTATCTCCTAACTGTAGTACAAGAACATTATAAACTAATGCTGAGAACAAAGAACATTTAAAAACTATAGAATTATACAAATTGAATAGCTGTGAAATAAAAAGACCTTAATCCTTTATATATATGATGATAATTTGATTTTTCTCATATTGTCATCCACACCTCTTTACACTGTTATAAAGCTTTTATTAACTTAATTATGTCAAATTGCATAAAATAAAAAATAAAATATTTTATTCACGGTTTCATTGATCCCAACAATTATTTTCTATAAACACATGCATATATATGTGCTTTTACATTAAACTGTATTCTTTCAGTAGTTCTAACATTTAGTAAACTTTTCAAAGATTATGTGAATCACTACTGTACTTGTATGCCATCACTTCAATGATGCTGCTAATCATAAACATATTTTTATTTAAATATTTATTATTGTCTTTTATCTATGTGCGAGATATTTTAACTTAATGCAATCTTATAAGATTAAAAATTAAATCAAATTCCATTTTGGTCGCAAAAATATTTTAAACTTCATATCAATCTAACTGAAAAGATGCAGTATACTCACATTCCAACAAAATATTTTCATTTGCAATGAAATAAAACTATCAAATATGAAAACCAGAATCATTTTTTTAAAGCATACCTAAAGAAATCTAGATAGTTCAACAGCTATATATCTTAGTTTTACGACGTGTACAGTATGAGTATATAATAAGCTTTACAGTCACATGTCGTAAGTATAGGGCACATTATCAAATACACAGAAGTAAAGTTCAGCTACTTAAAAACAGACAGCGGGATTTGGGGAGGGATTGAGTACTAACAAAATCACATACCCAGTTCTCTCTCTAGTGTTTTTGGGATTCCTTCTGTTAGCAACAAAATCTAGCAGTGTTTCTGAAACATGCATTAATTTTCTGCAGTACTTAACTGTATGCTTAAAGAAAAGCTCATATCGAAGTGTTTTTGTCAGTGAGATCAAGGACAAAGAAAAATTAAAAACACTTTTTTAGAAGAAAGAAACCAAAACTAACCAAAACCGTACTGTAAAATCACTTTACAATGATATTCACAGAAAATTAATTCACCCTAAATTGTATCACCTCTCATACCCATGTGTGGATTCTTTGCTATTCCAGAGTGTCTGAAATGACATAGATCCCTAACTTCAAAGAGTTGACGACGTTGGATTTCTTTGTTTCATTGACATCAGTAAAAATAAACAAAACTATGGCCAAGTGGCTGTTGGCTAACACAGCTCATGCTGGCATATGCTGGAAGCAGGGCCATTAGGTCAAACTGAGAGTTCCATGTAGGCAGGACAGGTGGCCTGAAAGAGCTAAAAAGCCATAATGCAGCCATTATCACCTGCAGATTGCTGTCACCTGCAGCCACCATTTTTGCATATTTATTGTCTGGCAGTTTCCTCAGAATCTACTGATTTACAGAAATGGTATAGACTGAATTTCAAACCTGAGAGGTATAAAATATCAACTTAACCAAAAAAAGATTTTTTTAAGAAGGGGATCTGACAGCAGCTGGACTGCTGAATCTTTCCAGGGTTTCATTGTGAGGAGGTGTCTGCACTGTGACAAAGGAGGATGAATCAGCACTCTCACTGTTGGCTAGGTAACTAATTTTTCCTCACACATGTATGAATTAAGAGTTATTGGTTTTAAGTTATGAAACCTCATGAATTAAGTGGTAAGTGAATTCAAGGGAGAGACTAGCCTGTGCAAAGGGAATTGAGCCATTGTTTGCTCTTGTTGTATTTCTTAATGAGCTCATAAAATAAAGCCTAAATCACAGAGTACACTGTCCCATAAATTAGAGAGATTCAAAGAGACTCTGGCACTGTGGTTGCAGAATCACATCTCCCAAGTGGGTAAGTTAACAGTATGCACCTCAGCAGTGGACAACAGCACATACAGCTGTAGCTATAAAACACTGAAAAATGGGTGAGCACAACTTACTGCAAAGTACATTAGAGGAAGGGCCAGGTTCAGCAATGGAAAGAATTAAGGGCAGGGGCCCACAAAACTACAGGGGAAGTGTGCCATGCCTGTCCCACTGGGGATGATCAGCCACTCATCTACCTTATCTGCTCACCATCAGCAGTCTAGGTCCATGATGCAGCTCACCAGAATTAGGAGGGCATGTTAAAGACATAACAGAAAGATCCTACACATTTTCCATAAATAGCCCACAGGGGATTATCTGATGCAGAAGAGAACATGCCAGCTGCTAGGAGAATGAGACAAGGAGGCTGCAAGATATGTCAATGACTATATCCACTGTGCACACTCTGCAGCCAGGAGTGCCTCTTTAGCCTCTGGCTGAAAAGAATTCTCATCTTCCTCTAATTCCAAAAGCCAACTACCCTGAACAATAAGTTCTCTGAGATGTATAAAACCTTCCTGTTGCAGGAAACTTAAATTAGTATTTCAGTGTGCCACTGGAGCAGAGGCATATGAGTTCATCTCACAGAAATAAGTTTACAAGGTTCGGTAAAGTTTTTCCCCCTCCCTCACAACTTTTGAATAATGATACACAATGTAGATTTTTCTAGAGAACATTCAGTAAACTCTGATCTTCACAGAGCTCAGAAGATAATCTTTCATTCACGTAGCAATGTTAACACTACTGGTAAACATAATGGTATTTGTGCTAAGACTAGACCCTTGGAGCCATAATGTTACCAAAATCAGCTTTTCTTTAAACATACTTGCTAGCACGTTTCAAGTGTACCTCTTCTTCTCAATAGCAAAAGGCAAATTATAATTTCCACAAGCTAAAGATACTCTGTACCTCTCAGACACACAAATGCAAATATATATGTATATATAATACACTAAATTTCAAGATTAAAATCATTTTATACTGGGCTCATGGGTTCTGCATGTTTCACACTGGTAACACAGTATTTTTCTTAGTGTTATCTTCATCTAATTTCTAGGATATATTCAGGAAGTACAGTTATTTTAGGAATCATGTTTCTTTCAAAAAAGCTAACCAACAGTAACTCTGCCAAGAGTATTTGTTACATATCCTTTTGTCATGGTATTCCTTACTGCTGTCCTAACCTTTCAATATTTAAAAAAAATGCAGATTATAAATATTGCTGTAGGAAATATGCCTGTAACATGAAGACACAGAGGAATACCACTTGGTATTTTTAGAGGAACAGTGGCTGGCTACTGATGTAAGCACAGAAGAGCAGGGATATAATAATCTCAGAAAAAAGAAATAAACTCAATCAAAGCAGTATGAGATAAACAAATTTGAGGAGATGGGGAACTGATTATAATACAAAATAGTAATAATATCATCACATGTAAATTTCAGACCTTTATAATAAACATGATAGTAAGAGAATAGAAAGATTTTTTATTTATTTTTTTTTTAATAACTCAATACCAAAACTTGTTTTAAATTCTTAGGGAAAAAATACTACTTGACAGCTGCTTAGACAATTGTGGTAAAATAGTTGCCAACGTTTGGACGATTATAATGACACTGTGCTGGTAGTGTGAGGAAGCTGTAGCTGGCTTTGTGCCCTGGTTTGGCTGAGATAGAAGTAATCTTCTTGGTAGAGAGTTGTGCTTTGGATTCAGTATGAGCATAATGTTGGTAGCACAATTGTTTTGGTTGTTACTAAGCAGTACTTACCTTAAATCAAGGATTTTTCAGTGTCTCATGCTCTGCCAGTGAGGAGGCACACAAGAAACTGGGAGGGAGCATAACCAGGACAGCTGATATAAGCTCACAGAAGGGTACTCCGTACCACAGAATGCCATGCTCAGTACAGAAACATGAGGAGTTACATGAAAAGAGGGCTGACTGCAGCTCAGGGACACGGTGGATATTGGTCAATTGGTAGCAAGCAGTTACACTGGTTCACTTGTTTTTCTTGAGTTTTAGGTTCCTTTCTCCCTGTCCTTCTTATAATGTTATTGTTAGTTTGCATACTGTAATTATTGTATTTAATTTATCAAAAATCATTAAACTGTTCTTATTTCAACCAACAAGTTTTATTTTCTTTCCCTTCCTGATTTTCTCCTGCCCATCACACTGGTATGGGAGTGAAATGGGGAGTGAGCTCTAGGTTGTGTGGTACTTGATTGCCCACTGGGGTTAAAACACAAGTCTTTGGTGCAAGGACTGTGGTGGTTTAACCCCTGCTGGCAACCACACACAGCCTGGGAGGACAAATGCCAACCCTCCAAACAGCCCCTCTTGTCTTCCTCCTTCTCCCAGCTTTACATACCACGCATGACACCTTGTAGTATGGAATATTCCTTAGGTCAGTTGTCCTGGTTGTGTCTCCTCCCAAGTCCTTGTGTACTTTCAGCCTCTTCACTGCTGGGGTGAGGTGAGAACAGAAAAGGCCTTGATACTGTACAAGTGTTGCTCAGCAACAGCAAAAACATTTCTATATTAACACTATTTTCAGCATAAATCCAAAAACACTAGCCACTGTGAAGAAAATTAACTCTACCCCAGCCAAAAAGCAGCAAATTTTACAAGTGTGTTATCTTGACAACAGAGTGTATTTTTGTGAGGAAAAATGGTACCCTGATGAATTTCCACTACTATATTCTAATAAAATATTTTCTGTAATCAATCAAATGCTATGCTATGGGATCAGTGGTGGTTAGTGAATCTTCTGTGACACTTATTATTTGCTCTTCTTCCCTGAAGGGGAAGAAACTATTTTGAATTTGCATAAATGTAACAACTTAAAATTTAGTAAAACTCCTATAATTCCCAGATTACATATGACTGATATTAATGGTGAAGACAGCAAAGGGACACAACTACTAAAAACTCTTCAATTTGGTACATATAATTCAGTAGGTACCATGCTTACAACATACAATCAAAATTAGTCCATCTTGGATATTTTTATGCCTGTGTGATGTCCAGTAAGGATATGAATGAAAATAATAACACCTTGTTTTTCTGCTTCTATATGTTGTTTCTTCACCAAGTGACAGAAATAGCTCTGGACAGAGAAAGCCTCCATAATCCTCTCACATTTTTCAAATTACAATTTATCAAAACAAAACAATTCAGGATGTAATTCATCCCTGATTCTGGACTTTCACACAGAACAGATTTTTTAATGGTTTTGTTCAGATAAAATAGAAAATCCAACACTTGCCAAAGCTTTTCAACCTTATAATGTGGTCATAAAAAACACAGTTTTAATACAAGAATTTTAAGGCTTGCATAAAAATATGTGTTTCAATGAAAGTTTTTTTCAGATTAAGTTTAAAGGAAGTTTAGTCATTAATCTCTTGGAATAAACTGTAAATTTAAAGGAAATAAATGTCATTTTTTCACTTAGGAAAAGTAATTGCTTCTCCTAAGCAATAAATGAAGCTATATTAATTGAAAAATAATACAATGAAGCTAATTGCAAAGGCTCAAATTTAAAGCAACATAGTGCATTTGAACAATCAAAATGATAATAGAATGAAAATAGGACTGGATTTTTGAAATAAGAATTGAACTATAGAGCTAAAAAAAAAACAATGTACTGGACTTAAAATCCTGTGGATATCAATCCATGAAGTTAAAAGCTGCATAATGTCTTCAATTTCACTAAACAATAAAAGTCACTAAAATTTATTCTAATTATAACTTTATAGGTATCTAGTTCTTGTGTTTTAAAGCTTTTTTTAAACAGGCATTGTATTGGTTTATGTCATTGTGATATTGTTTTTTTCATCCACTCCAAGATTTAGGACAACTCTAATTGCCATAGAGGCCTAATTTACACTCACCTGATCAGATTTTAATGATGGTGGCACTTTATAATAATAGATTTGTAAATCTGTAAAGAACAAACAGAAATCAGCTAAATCAAGAATATAAATGAGAAATGCTAGCATAGTAATCCAGGCAGGCAAACGTTTACTCCATTCACACTGAATATTCTAATGAATATCAATTTAGCATCCCGACTGTATGATTTCCTAAATGTTAAGCAAATAGCATGATAGAACATTTGAAATTCTTGCTCCATTTCTCATTAACTTGACAGGGGACCTTTAGTCAAGTGAGGTCAACTAATTTTGGATCTAAACTTAGAATTTTTATATTTTCAAGTATCCATGCTGATCGATTTTTCTCCAAGTGTTTATCATTGTGTCAACAGAGTTAAACTGTGTGGGATAGAACATTCATTTTAAAATATGGAAGAACTTTTCAACTTCTGCAATGTAAAATAAATTGCACACAGCTCTCCACTATTCTTGTGTGGTGTAAGTTATTCAACTCGTTTTTCAATACAAAAATTCAAGAATATTGCTGGTCGATTCTACTCAATATTTTTGTGTATTAGCTGAAAAAAAAATGCACAATACAAGAATAACATTCTTTATGACAGTTTGACAAACTATAGAAGAAAAAAAATCAGAAATGCTTTTTTTGATTAACAAATTTGTTAATGCCTAGTGAATTACTGCTATGACAAGGTTTTGCGTCTGTTTGCAAAAGGTAAATCCAGTTATTCACTGAGATTCTCATTTCAAAAGAATCCCTTTTTTTCTCCCTTCCAAATGTGGTATAAATAGGTCTACATCCTCACTGAACAAGCAAAAAAAGGGGAAAGGGGAGGGACAAATTTAAATATTAATAATACAGATTCCATAATCCAATAGGGGCACTTTCTAATGTAGACTGGGAATTAAAATCTAAAAAAATAGGATGGTCCCAAGGAAATTAATGCAGAAAGAAATAAAAATCATATGGAAAGTAAAAAACAACAACAGTTTTTAAGAGGCAGAGAAGCTTCAATAAAAAGGTAGAAATTCAAATTCTATTCAGTACTGTCTATATTTTTTATAGTGGCTGAAGATAAACAAAGAAATAGCAATTTTAATAAACATATGGTAATGCAATTCTGTGTGATTTTTTTACATCAAAGGTATTTTTTTTCCCCAAAATCTTTTTTCTTTTGTAAATGTCCAATATGTTATAATTTTTTTGTTGTTTTTTTTCAGTTATGTCAAATTTGCCTGAGAGATATTCTCATTTCTACAAAGTGGAAAAAAGGTTGGTTTCTAAGCCACAGAACATACTAAGGAGAGACAATCAGCACAGAAGTTTCTCTGCCAGGAAACACAACAACAATTTTGATAGAAGTCTGGTGGAATAATCACACTCCTTGGAAAGGAGTAATTACTAGAAAAAAGTTTTCAGAGTTGAAATCAAAAATTCTGGGTTTTCAGCAGGATAATCACAACTTTCTTAAATACGACTGGAGACAAAAATGTCACTGACAATACTTGGGGTACGTATCGCTACGTAGACCCTAAAGAGAATAAAAATGCACAGCAATAAACTCGATTGCCTGATGTACATTTTCTTCTCTTAAATTTGTGTAGCTAATTGGCCAAAACTATTGCTGCTATTAAGCTAAGAAGGAAATTGACTCTGAAACATTTCTTGACTGCTGGAGAGCATCTGGAGTTAGGAAACTGAGGTCAGTTGCCTAGCTACATAGTCTCTTTTGTCTCCTGTAAAATAGCTAATTTTCTGTTTCAAGTATTTTATCCATGATCTGCCAAAACTGACAAACTGCTCTTGGCTAGCTAATAATCATAAAAACTAACCATAAAGAACTAGTAAGTAACTAAGGAATTTATTTCTATATCCAAATGTTTATGGAAATCATTGTCATCTTAGACTTTTCCAGAGCAAAAATTGTTACTCTATATGGAAAAAACCCATTAAATCAACACTGCCAAATTTAACTTCTGGTGCACATCTGTGGTCATTGTGATTGTAAACTCTGACTTTGAAGGAAGACTGTATTAAAAAGAAAATTAAAGTCTTAAAATTCTTTTAAAATGCTTAAAATCAAGGTGAAATTCTCTAGCTTTATTATGAAAATTAATAGAATTGCTCACATGGTTTTCTTAGCAACCTGACAGAGAGAAGGGCCATAGAATCAGATTCATGGAGTGGTTTTGGTTGGAAGGGACCGTTCAAGATCATTAAGTCCAATACTCCTGCCATAGCCAGGGACATCTTTAGATCAGGATGCTCAAAGCCCCATCCAACCTAAACACTTCCAGGGATGGGGCATCCACAACTTCCCTCAGCAACCTAAGAAGTTGTGGCTGAAGAGAGACAATAAAATTTCCTTGAAATTACAGAAGTAATTAATCTTCTTCCAGCAGATGACATCCTCTCAAAAATGGTGAAAATGGACATTGAGAAAGTTACTAGGATGCTAGTGTTACTTTTAGAAAGCAAAGGGTATGAAAACAAAAGACAGGAAAATAACCTAATGTTTTTCAAGAGGATAGGACAGACACCTAAAGCATTCTGATATTGAAAGTTTAGCTACCTTTAGATATAAAACAACTGGAATTTTGAGGATAAGCCTGTAATTCAAAGAAGCCCAGAAGCTCTTACAAAAATTGCTGAGGCATTTGTTAAATATGTAACAACTTTAACTGAACCTTGAAAAAGCATCACATAAAATTAATGCTAACTGACACATCAGGATGTTTTTCTGATTCTTTTTGATAAACAAAATAAAACAGTTTGACAATGGCAGCTGATAACTGGTCTATGTAGTAGGTGAAAAAAAACCAACACAATGTTTTAATACTTGAAGTTAACAAGTAAAAGATTTAATTTCTGAATATTACATTGATCAATTATTCAAGTCATTAAGGAACTGGAAAAAGTAATAAGAATGAGCACAAAATAGATTCCAGGTGAAATATGAAAAGATGAAACATAATATCTAGGAAGCTACACTACAAGGGTTCCGAGATAAAGGCAGAAACCTTAGCAGTTTGTTTCAGACTTTATAATTTGGAGATGCTTGGAGACTAGAGGGATGGAGGAACAAAAGACAACTGTTTTGAAAATAAATGTTTAAATAACACATTTTCTCCAATTAAATGATTTTTAGGTCACTTCCAAAAATTTGAATTTTATTCTTGGATTATGTCTTTCAAGGAGAAGTTTAACAAAATGAGCTTTGTCACAGTTTTTTTATCTTATATTGCTATAAAGTATATTGGAAATACTAAGAAGCTTTTTCTTAAGTAGTTCTCTGAAGAAAGAGTCTATGTTCTCACAACTACTATGAATGTTTTCATTGTAGTCAGGTTCCTTACATGTTGAATTATGGAGGATGAAGTTAATTCCTTTATCCAAGTCACAACATTCAATCCAGATGGGTGGACAGCCAAGTGGTGACAGCGCTGGTTGGACACTGAGACTCAGAGGGTGATTCAGGAGTCAAGGTGTGCTCAGAAGCCAGAAATGCATGGCCTCCCACTGCAGGTGCCTTTGCAGCACCTGTTCTGCTCCACACCTTTGCAACTGGAGGTGGCAAAAGAGGACCTGTGCAGAAAGCTTGCAGGTAACACCAAACTAGGATGGTAATCACTAGGCTTGAGAGAAAAGGTACTTTTATACTTGTTAAAAAAGCTACCACCAAGGGGGTTCTGACCAGGCTGGAACGAAGGGTTTACTATGACACATGACGGGATCTTCAAGGACCCTGTAAAGATTTCTGAGACATTCTTTTTTTTCTCTATAGTCTGGCTCCATGTGCCTCTGAATACATCGGAGAAATGGGCCCGGTTAACTTTTAAAAATATATTTTATTTGATAGTCTCTCTATATACTTGCATGAATGTTCAAATCATAAGGAAAATCAACTCTATCGTTTTATTTCTCCTATTCCTCCCTTGTGTCCTTGCTTTCAACACTTTATAATGAAGACACCAAAGGCACATTGTTTCCTGTATCGTGAGTGAAATCCCTCAAAATGCATCAATAATTTGGAGTTATTTAAAACATCCAAATAGCGAAAATACAGAATTTGTTATTAAAAAAAAAAGTTATTTTATATATATACACTACATAATACAATGCATCCAAGTAATGAGGAAATAAAGGTAAATTATATATAAAATTGCATACAGAGTTTGAGCAGTAAACATGTAATGATACAGATGTACTTGAGTAGAACTATTTCACACACCTGATCAATCTGGCTGCCCCCCTCTGGCATGTTTTGTACCTTTGATTGCTCCCAATGACCTTTGCCATTTTTGAATCACTCAAGTTGCAAACATACTGGAACAAATTTGTTTTCCTCGTGTTTCTGAAGCTCCTATGCTAATATGCTAAATACAAATAAAATGCTTGACCCATAAAGGAATCGGCTGGAAACCTGAAATGAAGGCATTAGCCAGCATTTCATGCTCCTTAGCAATGCCATTTTAAATATTTTAGACAGCCTATAAATAATTAAAACCTCACCACAGCAAATTATGTCCTATTATGCAAATAAATAGCCTCCTCCCTGGTTTCATTAAAGATTCTAAAAGACAAGCTGAGCAGTTTAAACATGGCAAGATACTGCAGTGAGGCGAGAAATCTTCCAACATTTTTTTTAAATTGTTAGTGCCAAGTTTCATGTGGATTTTTACTCTAAAACTTTAATTTACATGAGCAAATAAACCTTTAATAAACCTTTCGTAAGTAGTGAAAATGCATCATTTAATTGTGTTTGATTTGTTGTGAAACTATTGTGCCTCATGAATATTTAAGTTAAACAAACTCTATAGCAGAAAATATACAATTCTATTTTTTATAGAAAGTTCTATTTACATACTATTGTTTCTTTTAAATCTTTATTTGTTCACATACACTATATATATTGACAATGTCAAGTTTTTATGTGAAAAATTGTTAAACATCTAATTTTGATTTCCCAGTAGAATTCAGATTTTATTTCAAATGAAACGTAATTCAGCTACACTCCTAGATGCCTAGAGCAAGGAGACTTACATTTTAAATACTTTGATATTGGATTATATTTTTGCAGCAGTATTTTTCCATAAATCTTGATTTTTCAAATCTACTAAGTTTATCAAGACCCATGAAATTATATATTTTTGTACACAGAAACACATCTTGACCAAAGTACGAAATTATTTAATGAATTAAAGAAACTAATCAAAAATCTAGGATCAAAAAGAATAAAAGATTATTCCCTTAAATGTTTCCATCTCCAAATTTGTGATTCCAGTATCATTATATCCTTAAAATATTGCAGAAGAGATAAACTATACACATACCAAAACATACATGGTATTTCAAAATTAAAATGAAAAATCTTCTACTTTTAATGAGCTCAAAACATTTTAAAATTCTTTATCAATAGGTTAATATGAATTAGGTAGATATCATCAGAAAACTGAAAAATTAATGTGTGGATACTTATTAAACTTTAAAGCTGACCAACTGCAACTTAAATGCCAGTTAGCAAGTGCAGTGCAAATAAAATGAGAGTTTCAGAATTATTTTTCAGCGTAACCCTAAAGAGGATTGAATTCAGTTTTGCTCTGAGTAAAACCCACATATCTGTACCTCCAGTTCTTCAAGTAAGGTTAAAAATATTCATTAACATATAATTTTTTATCATGAAATAAGCCTATATTCAACTATTTCTGTAGTGATGCTTATTTACTTGCACAGTAACAAACCTTTCTAAAAGTTCTAAAAAGAGCTGGTATTAGAAAATGCTAAAATGACCACAAATCAAGAAGTTATGGTTAGAAAATATTCATTGCACTCACTGACTCCTGTAAGATCTGAGAGTTGATTTACTTCTGTCGGTATTTCTGCCTGGTGTCTGCTACAATTCTGCCTCTGACTCCCTCTCTTATTAACACCCTTGGATTACAAAACTGTCTTTTACTGTTCTTCAGTGCCTTTCAAATGCTCTCACTCTGACTCATCACCTTCCTGCTGGAATGCCATTTTTTGTTACCATCTTCTAAGAACATCAGTTGCTAAAGGGAAAAAGTACTTTGCCTGTCCTCTTCTACAAAAGCATTCTTTACAGTCACAGTTATTTTGTTACTTGTGTTCATTGTCAGACTTTCCATTACACTAAATGGTGCAACTAGAGAATTTATTCTCTGCCTTTCCAGTCGAGATACTGGGTGCATTACAAGAACATAAATTTCTTTGTTGCTTTCCCAGTGTATATTCAGGCATGTGTACTGAGCCAAACTACTCAGAATCAAGTGCATTTTAGAGGTTTGAATACCTAAACCTGTTTAACTGGCTGCATTTTGCACGGATCCCTGTTCCCATGAACAACTGAAATCAACTCCAAAGTACTATCAAGCAGAATAAATGAACTATGCAGTGTTTGGGCAAAGAATATAAGGAATACAATGCCAATAGTCAGTCATGAAAAGAGCAGCAAATTAGATTAAGCTGGGTGATGTACATAATCTTCAATTTGGAATCAAGCTTGCTTTTCTGCAGAATATTAGCAATAAGCTTGTTGGAAAAGAAAAATTTTAACATAAAAAAATAGGAAAAGTTGTCTGCATTCACTTTGGGCTTTGGGTTTTATTTTGTTCTGTTTATTGGTTTTTGTTTGTTTATTTTTTCCCCAGAGACAAAACTTGTTTGTGTAATTGTGCTACACAAAGCAGTTGTTCAATTTAATAGTAGTTGAAGCATGGAAAATATCTGTATGACATTCAGTAAGGAAAACACTTGATGCAATTATGTTATACAGGTAAATATTAAATCATATAACTTCTGGTGCATTTAAATCTGCAATTGGAGATCATCTCCAAGGAGAAAAATTTAGACAAGCAGTATTTTGACAGCAATATAGAATATCTACTGTATTTGCACCAAAAAAAATAGGATAAGGAGGACATCCATTCAATGAAGGGAAGAAATTAAGCATTGAATGTTAAATGCTAATATTTCTATTTTTAATTAACTTCCCTCATAAAGGTATTGAAGCTATCAATACTGTGATGAAGTAATAGACATATAAATACGGTAAAAACTGGAAACACAGAAAGAATCCTTTCTACATAGAACCAGTCCAAATATGTAATTTTAAAAGTTTCATCTATCTAAATGCTTGAAAGTCCAATGTTCTTGTAAGCAAAATTTCAGGCTGAAATTCAAAATGCAAATGAATGAGAATTTTTGCACAGAAACTATCAGTTATAGTATAGTACTTGTTGCTTTTAGTTATTCCATTTACCCATCATTCACTCTAATCTCCTTTAAGCCCATGTTTCTCAATTCCATGTACAATAGAAGGATTATGTACATTTTACCTCTTAACTTTCTCCAGAGGATAACAGATTTAATTACTGTTCTTCCTTCCACACCAGCTTTCAAGTCAGCAAATTTTGTACAGCTCTCTCTCATAATCTTTAATACAGAAGTCTTATGTGTCTGCATTTGGGTGATAGAAGCAAAGCACATGCTCTGTCTGCTGTGTTGAATATGAATCTATTTGCTACCTTTATTTCCCATAAATTTAATTTTAAAAATGCATGGAACCTAACAGTTTTAAAATTCTGCTTTCTATATTGATTCTGGTTAACTTTTAAAAGAAAATTTAATGAAAGTGTGTTTTGAAGGTGCTACATAGTAATAATAAGATACAGGAATCAAAGCAGAATGTAGTGGATATACTGAGTTGTCTCAAAAACATACTTTTCCTATGGACATCCCGTGCTTTGTGACATGAAAACCCTCTGTACTACAAGACCTACACCACGAAAAGTTTTTGCACAAAATCAATTTGTTTCTTCAGCACAAAAATAGTAGTAGTTTTGCTCTTCATGACAAGCTGGTTAGCCACAAAGACACAAAGGCAGAGGAGCATTTTCTCTTCAGTGTAGTTTCCCTTAACCTTTAGATATATATGAAAACAGCTTTAACTGCAGCTTAGTGAAAAAAGTCTCTTTTATTTTACTTTTTTTTTGCCTGGAATGCTTTTAGTGGAGGAAAATACTTTGAACAAGTCTCAAGAGATATAAACTATAAAAATTTTAATGTAATTTCAATTTTACCACAAATATTTAAAAATCAAAAGACCAAGGTAACAAACGAGTGTTGAGGACAAACAGCAAAGAAAATGAGATTTTGTATCAAAAAGTAGTCCAGTCCAAGAAAACAAACTTGAAGTTATGTTTGAGGAACTGAGAGGAACAACTAAGAAATAAGATGCATAGCAATATATAGAAGCTGTACTTCACTGTTGATTACAGAATATTCTAAATTTTTACTCTTCAAGATGAAATAAGTCTTAACAGTAAAGAAGTCCATAATGAAAAACCACAGCATGCTTCATGTACTAGTGGTTTTCTCCCTAAAATTCAGAACAGAAGTCAATACATGGGTAAAAGAAAACAGAAAACAAACAAAATAAAAAAGAACTAATGGGAACCATGTAAACAAAGAACATGTAATTTAGTAGATCTGTGGCTTCTTAAAATTTGAGCACTGACAAAGAACGTAAATTTAGTTTTCAAGGTTGTAGACTCACATCCATGCTCCAACAGTCCTAAGAGACTTCACACATCCTTTACATTTACATAAGGTGAATTGTTCTGTTGCATTCCATGTCCTTTGACACGAAGCATTTGCATAAACATAAAGCACTATCATACACTGTAACTACTTAGAAGAAACCCAGGAATCATCACTGCACACTGGTCAGCTTCTAGCAGAGATCACAGTACAAGGCTAAATCGCTTATCATCTAGAACTCAGTACATACTGTGGGGCTTTCCCACAGGAGAAATAAAAATAGAGCTCTGTAGAACAGACTTGTAGTTTAATCATCAGATATCCTTAGCAGCCTAAAATCCAATATTCCTGTAATTTTGAGCAGTGTTTTAATACCACATAATAATAACAGAAGTTACTTTATCAGAAAAAAGTAGCTAATTATATATTCAACTATGCCCATGAGAATAATAGTTCTAAAGCTAATTGAATACAAGCTTTCAGCTGCAGGATAAATTTCTAGGAAAATAACAAAAGGAAATCACTGAAACAGCATCTGGAATGAAAATTAAATGCAAAAAGTAGAGGGAAAACCCTGAAGATCCACAGCTGGAAAGGTCAGTCTGGAGCTTTCACTTTTGTTGATGCAAAACATACATATGATAAAAAGAGCTGCATGATGTTCTCTGCGGCTTAAATAAGTAACATAAATAAGTAACTTAAATTTCAGAGATATAGGCATGTTTTTAATTAAAGAAAGTATGCTAGGGACATTAAATTGACTGTACTTTTAAAATGCCTTTTTAGTTCAATAGCAGAGAATGTACTAACTAAATAAAAGCCCTGTGGATAAATATTTTTTCCTAAAAACTTCCAAAAGGAAGCAAAAAATACAAGCAATTTTATTGTACGTCTTCAACTTGCTATTGATTTTGTAGATAGTATTTGCAGAAAACATGGATTTTACTTTTATTACTATCACTATAGGAAAATCTACAATAAAATCACAGTTAATATCTGATTTTTATAGCACATCTATTACAATGTGAAATTTTGTCCTCCGCCATTCAACTTAAGCAGACTTTCAGATTACTTTGTTCCTTAAACAATTATGTCGCACACCAAAAACTGAAAGTGTGACACACCAACCACCTCAGCCTCCCCGTACACCTACAATTTACATACAATGATTTAATTTACAGCAACATATCTGTAAAAAAAAAAGTTTAGTCTGGGTTTGCCTGGGGTTCTTTGTTTGTTTGTTTGCTTTCATTTAGGTACCTCAATATGCACATCGCAGGTCTCCAGAGTAAAATTTGGATCTTGATCTCATTGGCTAAGGATGCTGAACTGGTTTAAGCTGCAAATATTGCTACACATTTTGAGTTATCAGATGATGCCTGTTTTTACATTTTCTGAAAATACACTTTCTGTGTGGAAAAATACTCAAAAAAACTGTTTATCTAATTTAGCTAAAAATTCCTCAACCAACTCTGCTGTCAAGGAATTATGGTACCACAATGCAAACTGGATTCAGCCCTAAATAAGCAAACCAAGTTCTTCATAGAGTCTGGGTATGTAAAGGCTTGAGTGTGAAACATCACTGATACTTAAGAAAAACAATTTTGAAGTCGTGTTTATGGTGGAAAAATCCCACCAGATCTTGAGACTAAACTAATTTCTGAGAATTTTAATATCTTACATATAAACATATATGAGATATAGTTTGATTTTGAATCTTTTTTTTGTTTTATTTACAATTAATATTGATTTAACCTGGATAGTATGTGGTAAATAGAAGAAACTGAGTATATAAGATTATAGCTGACCTCAATCAAATTAAGTTTTGTATTTCAGTGAAAGGATTCTGCTGACAGCATGAGATGAACCATGCAAGTGCAATACAAACAGTTATTGAAGGTCAACTCCACTGGAAGGGTAAATTGTAAACTTTGCGTTGAATTATCAGTCTCTGAGATGCAATTTCTATGATAAACCTAGGCACTAAGCACAGTAATGCTAAAAGGAAATTGTACTTAAAATCTATCAAGATCACAACTGAGCTTTCTTCTATTCCCAATTTAAAAACTCTTCTCTATTACAAGATGATTATCTATTGTACACTTAGCAACTTCAGCTTTACTTTCCTTTACCAAATTTCTTAGTATAATTACAAGAAGATACAAATAGAATTCTATTTAAATTATGAAAGTAAAATGGATTTATGTAACAGGGGAATTTTCAATTTCAGTACAATTTTTTAAATTTAATTTCAATATCAAATAACTAAATTATTTGATGTTACCTAAATTCAAAACATGATGTCCAGTCCCAAAGTCTTAGAAGACGACTTTTTAAAAATCTCTATAATTAATACCTATAGAGATTCTCAAAATATAACTGAAGATTTGCATCAATGTGTGAAGAACAAATGTGCACAAAACAATTTATGCAGATCTGTAACTATGATGGCTAGATAAAAAAAAAAAAAAATCTTCTATTCTGGGCTTAGCTCTTTGTCAGACACCACCCAGGCACCCAGGGCTATGACACTTTGTGGGTTTGTGCTGTGAATCTTCACTGTTGCTTCTATAGCTTGTTTTTCTTGCCTAGCTGTACAACCTTTCTAAATCCTCAGGAAATACACAGGATTTTAATGGCCTGACTGTATCAGTGTGCACCCAACAGCAGAGAAAGTCCCCTGCTGAAGTGACCCTATTTGGAGTTTGGAACATGCAAACAGTTTTGGATTGTGGTGGGAAATGCAACATGAAATAAAAACATATGGAACCTACATGACCACAGGGAACAATATTTTTTGCTGTGCAAAATACTTAATTTCTTCAATTCTTTATTGCATTTTCCAATTTTCATATTACTTTTTAAGCTAATAATGCCTTTAAATAACAATGTAAAGGAGGAAAAAATGTTTCAAGTTTTTCTCTGAACCTTCTCTTAATGGGTTGCTACAGTAGGAAGAAAAAGTCCTGCTGTGTCCAATTCCAAAGGACCACAATCACTTTCAGCTTCCTCATGTACCAAGTTGCAAACTTTTGCATATACGAAATGCTAAAATCAGTGACTATCATTTCAAAAGCATATAATTGTCCATATGCATTAAAGTTGTATAACTACGTATTTTACCAAGTAAAAAATATTCAGCAGTAAGAAAAATTTTTAATTTTTCAGAACTGTACTTAGAAAACGTATAATTTTAGTACATTAGGATTTTTCCTATAATAAAGAAATTATATATTTTATGAATGAAGACAGTTAAAACCATTCTGGCTTGAAATTTCATGAAAGCTCATTTCAAATAACATTGCACAGCCAGAATATTGTTTCTTTGGTGTTCTTTCTCAGTGTGGTCCCTACACACTCATTCCATTTCTTTAAAAATAAAGAATATCAATGAGATTATTTAGGGATTATGGAGCACACCCACAATTGTATTAAATATTACATAATTCTCATTTTTAAATAAAAATAAAAAATATCAAGAAACAGTTTACAGCAAAAGCCTTCCCCATTGACTTTTCTCTTTCACCTGAGTTACCTAATGACACTTGAGTGAGTGACTGCTGTCTCATTCAAGGCCCAGTCGTGCCCGAGCAAATCGAATCTCATAATACATGGGAAAAGTTTACAGCACTTTTTATGCTTTACACATACTACAGTTAATGCTCTTGGAAATAAATTGCCTCATAGACTGATGAAAGTGACAGGCTTCAGCACACCACTGTTTGCACCCAGCTGAGGCCATTATCATTCATTACAGGGTGTGTGCTTTTTTCTTTTCTTTGCTAAGTAGCAATAATTTTCTCTAAACAATTAAGGCTCCTGTGTATTTTTTTACTCTTTAAATTACTTTCTGCATTAAAGGTGTCACAGGATCATTTATCCTCTCTCGAGCAGTATTTATTTCAGTGACAGTTACTGCAGAAGTTGCAGGGATGCCTTTCCCTGATTCCTTTCAAAGTGAAACTCCCCAGAAGGATGAGTGACTATGGTATTGTGTGCATTCCCTGAGCAGTGCTGGGCACCATTGCTCAAAAGGCCTCTGAACAACAAAGCCAAGGAAAAAGTTTAAAAGTGCAAGCCAAGTACTTGCAGCCTTGTAGTCTAGTACATTTGGTGTTGCCATTGTTTGTCACAGATTTGTGGCTTGCTCTCTATCCCTTTCCTCAATAATTTCCACTGTTTACTTTGCCTTAGGAATTCAACACTCAAGCAAGGAAAAATCTCAAAAAAAAAGTCTAGGTAAGAAAAAATTTCTAAAACTTTAATGCTATAGAAACACAACCTTAGATATTTTTCTTTTCAAGTGAAACAGAACACATAACTTTGTACAAACTCAAAATTACAAACAAAAAATCTAAGATAACACTAATCAGAATATGATAGGAATTATTCACTGGAATATGTGGCTCAATACTGTTATGTATACACCTCTTTATGTGGAGCCAGAGCTCTCACCTGGGTTCAGATTTTGAAAGGTAATTTTCCTAGATAACCAGGACATCATTCTCTTCCACTGCAATTTTGTGCTTTGCATAAGGATAACATTTTTCCTTTCCATACAGGGAAGTAAATACATCTAATGTACAAGGTGTAAAAATTACTGTATACGCATGACTTTCATATAAAATTCTGTTTTATATATATAAATTTTAATAATCATGCATTTTTTTTTCTGGAGGCTAACAAAACTGTAAAATATTTGTGGTATATTGTCACAGAAGATTCAATAATTAAAATTATATATTGTGCACTTGAAAATACTTGTAGCTAATTCGTAAAAATCCTTTCTTCTAAAATTTATTAGTAACTGCATCCAAGGGAGCAAGCCAAAAGAAGTATAGTAAAAATTATACATTTAAGGAGTGATATAATATTATTTCCTCTTCACAGCTCAGTTTAGCTAGCTGAGCTGCAAAACCTTTTTCCAAAGGTCATAGAAAGGATGTGCTGATGCTGCACAAGGAAAGAGGCCAACACTCAGTGACCGAAAGCAGGAATAAAATGAAATGATAACTAAGTGACAACATCACATGAAAGCTCACTACTAATAGTAGAGAAAGACAATATCCCCAGATTAAATATCTCAAGGAGCATGAATAAGCATTTAATGTTCCTGTGACATATCCAAGTGCATATATACACACTAAAAAATGCTGCTTCATCGTCAAACTTTTCCAAAGAAGGTCATCATTATCACAACCTATATGGAAACAGCAATCTTACAACTGTAACTTACATGATAACCATCACTATGACAAATAATATTTTGCATGAGTAGTTTTTGTCTTTGCTGCATTTTCTTTAGTTTTTTCTAATATAACTTCAGAGTGTACTGTCTAGAGGGTGCTCTTTTTAAGGTAATTTGAACTTGCAAATCCTGAAACCTACAAATTTAGCAATGCGATATTAAGTAAGAGAAATAAGATATACTGAATTTTCATTAAATAGGAATTCTAATGCATTCCAAAGTGAACTTTCAAGGGTTTTACATTTATAAAAACATATATAGAATTTATTCTAACATATTTTTCTAGCAGAATCTATCAAAGATTGACAGAAAGACCATGTGATTAAAAAGCCATTAGTAGCTTTCTGCATTTTGATTCTAAGTCACATATGTATCAAAAAGGAAACAAAATCAAAGAATTTGTAGTTAATATGTTGTGTAAACAATATACCTGTTAACTTTTGACACTATAAAATTTAATTTTTAGATGTTTTAATAAATTAAATAAGCTGTGTTTTATTTTTCCCTCTGAGGGTATGCGTAAATTAGGACCCACTTTTTGGTATTTGGGAGACCAACATGGACACACTGCTCCAGATTAAGGTTCACAAGTGCAAAACCAACAAGAAAAATCACTTCCCTCCACTTTTTGGTTACCAGTCTCCCAAAGCAGACTGGTGTGGCACTAACCAAAAAGGTGCACGGCTGACTCACACTTGTTGTCCTCCAGGATTCTCAGGTCTGTTTCTGCACACCTGTCAGTCCAACCCCAGGCTGTGCTGTTGTATAAGGTTAATTAATTCCGTGTAACTGATTTCTAATTTGTCCTTATCAGACTCTGCAATGTCTCTAGCAGCTCATTTCTCCAGCTTAATGAGATTGCTTTGAATGGCAGAGCCCCACAGTTTGGGGTCATCTGTCACCACTGCTCTGGTTGTAGTCCATCCCATCTTTTGCATTGTTTATGAAGGTGTTAAGTAACAATGGTTGCAGTAGAGAGCTCTGAGCAATGCCACTAGAAAACCTCACACCTTGGCACAACCATTCAATTTTTTATCCATTTGCCTAAAAGGGTATCTCAGCTATGGGATAACATGTCAAGGGCCCTAGTTAAATCAAGAGAAATTACATCCATTGACCTCTCCTCATTCACTCAATTATCTAATCACAAAATTTCACAAAGGTGAAATCTTTGCCCTTGCTGAATCTTTGCAAGTTGCTTCCAGTCGTCTTTTTACCTTTGAAATTTCTGGAGATTTCTTCTAAGAGAATTTGCGATCATCTTGGGAATTATTCATGATCTTCTTGGGAATCAAGGCGAGGCTGACCAGCCTATGGCTCTCCAATACTTTTCCTGCCCTTCAGGAGGATAGGCACGACATTTGCCTTTTTCTACTCATTGGGAACCTTTCACAGTCTTCATGAACTTTCAGAAAGTGCGGTTCTGAAGTTTCAAAATTTGCTTCTGCTGATAGGTGTTGAAATATTTGCCTTCTGTTTGTCAAAAGATATATTCATAATGACTGAAAATTAAAAAAGTGTACTCAAGACACATGAGAAGAAAGCTGCTTAAAAAATACTGCTTTTTTAAAGAGTTGCATTCTTTTTAATACTAAACATATGTTATCTAGTTGAACTAGAAGGGAGGTAACTTTCTTTGAACTACTATTTTATTCCTTGCTTAAGAAAACTGTGGTTTAGGCTTGTACTTGATTATCTTCTCCCAGAACATCTACAAAACCTTCAAACTTTTAATTACAGAAGTGGTGAATTTGTCGTCTTACTGAGGAACATTGATCAAAGGAATACTGATAAACATGGCTTTGGCCTAGAGGATCTGAGTATGGAATTACAGATTAACTGTAAACAGAAGAAATATGATCACAGGGAAGTATGTCTAAAGTAAAATTTTTTAGGGATTTTATTCAGTAGATTTGGAACTTTCTTTAGTAAAAAATTCATCTTATCCACAAAGCCAGTACTCAACTTATACTTTCTAACTCATTTAGCTCACTGCAATGTGTATCTACATGAGAATTCTCAAAGTAAATAAAGAAAAAAGTATTTCTGCCCGCACAGATCAATGAGCATGTTACTTTATAACTCCTCGAAGTGTGCATTTAGTAATTGGATAATTTATCCTCCTTTTCCCAACTAAAGTGAATAAAATTAGTACCCTTTATTACATCAAGACATTTTCTGATACAGACAGGGAAACTATCTGATTCAAACTACCAGAGCACTCTTTTCACTATGCTACAGCCTGCAAGAGGATTCTGACATGAACCCTTCATTTCCATGTCACACACTCACCTCAGCAACACCTGCGTGGCCATGACTAACATTGCAGCACTCCTGATTTGTGGCTTAGGCATGCAGAAACAAAATGTACAATTAAACCTCATGCTTTGGCTGTTTTTAAACCATTCTAACTTTGCAAGAAGATTCTGAGGCCTTGGCTTGGCTTCCCACTCAGCAATTCTCCCTGTGCAGGGAACTCCCCATGGAGCTCAGTGCCAAACAGTGGCTGTTGTTCCACACTGCTGACCAACAATATGAGTGATATAGAAAATAGATTCCTTTCTGTTACTGTCAATACCCTGGCTATTGCCAAATTAGCAGCCATCCTACGGATTTATGATAGCCACAAAACCAGGTAACAGTTCTCAGGAATTATGTCACTTCACAATAATTTACCACCCCTGTTAGAAAATCAAACAGTTTTATCCCAATCTCAAAAAATACCTATTCCAATTTTCCAACATCCTACATTAATAATTTTTTTAAAAAAATCACCAAACCGCATTTTTCCCTTTTTAACATTTTGATACAGTATGTGTCTGTATGATATATATTCATTTCCAAAATTCATAAGGAAAAGGAAAGCCAGTAAGTGACTTTCAGTGTGAATCTTTTTTTTTTTCAATGACATGTGAGCGTATAATACTCACTTTGTTGTGACAGGCGCAACATCTACTCTGATACCACAATATATCAGATATAAAAAAAGCTTTATCACCATTTTTGTCTCACTCAGATAGCTAGCTTCTGCCTCTTTGACATCTGCAAGAAATATCAAGACGAACCGTCTCCAGGCATTGTCTTCATAATTTGGGTTGGATTTTCTGATGAAAAAAATCACACATTTTCAGCAAATTGGAATTTCATTTCACTTTGCCCAGTAGCAACAGCACAACCATGAAACCTCCCTGCAAGGGATTTTTTAGAAAACTACAATATCCACTCAGTCAAAATTACTAGAGTAAACAGATAGATGTTTAAGAATTGTAGTGAGGCTCTTGGAAATACATTTGGTCTTCTACTCAGTGTTCAATATTCTAAATGAGTATAAGGAGTTCAAACTCCTCTAGTCTTGCAGTACATTGTAGTATCTTAAAACAATATTCCAAAATTCTTGGAAGTACTACGCCCAAGTCTTTATTGTTAAGTGTTTCCTCTCTCTATAAGCACTTAATTAGGAAAAAAATGGCTTATTCTTCCCAATGGAAAAAAACCCAACTATACAAAACTGGAGCTTTCTATATTAAATGTCAAAACTACACAATTTTCTGGTAAGTATATTCATCAAGAACAAGCAAACTCTTGAGGATAACATATAACAAAACCTTGCTTAAATATGCTATTGATAAAAAAATATTTTCTTCAAAAAGATCATGTTTTCTTTTAAAACACAAAATAAAATAAAATAAAATAAAATAAAATAAAATAAAATAAAATAAAATAAAATAAAATAAAATAAAATAAAATAAAATAAATAAAATTGTAAGATGGCATTAGTAGTGAGGAGAATCTCAGTAAGGCTTGGGGATGGTGAAATCTTAGCTTCCTCCTCTGGCTCATGAGAAGAAGGCAAGTAAAATGAGAAGAGAATAATGCAGTGCCTGTCACCATGCCCTTCTCTGAGTCACCCACCACAGCATCTACAACACCTCAGCTGCCTTAACCTCACATACCAGCNAATTTTTTAGTTTCATTATAAACCTCATGAAAAAGAACATCAAGACAGAAAATTCTTGTATTAACTATTTATCTTATTGATTTGGACTCAATATTTTGACTGATTTTATCTATCCCAATATACAATATATCTATATCATTGCCTTCTTCCACAAAACTGAATGTAGGAATGTTAGCATTTAAAATCTGACAAATTAGAGTCCATTGGATGTACAGTCTTTCTGTGTAATTTTTAAATTTCCCTAATATTTTATATATGTATATATTTGCATATATATATATATTTGGAAATATGAAACATTTTTCTCTTATGTTGTCACCTGTCGTTTTTTCAATAAAAGTTAAAAAATAAAGGTTGCAAATGCCTCCTAGTTTAAGCTGTATAATTATTTAGAACTCTTACAGTAAATTCTTTGAAGTTCTGTTAAAATCACATATGTAAGTTTGAAAAAATCATTGTTTATTCCTTATTCAAATGAATTTTCAATTTAGTGTTGCCCAAATATCTTTCCTACTTAGAGCTCTCAGTGTTAAGCAAACAGGGGCTCATTTTTTTGTCATCTAGGGTGGTCTAGAATAACTTCATAATAACATCATAATCTCACAATTCTCAGGCTTTAATGATTGAAGGACCATCACTTCAGCAGGACTTTCATCTCCATCACAGAGCTAAAGTGAGGCAGGAATAGCCTTTATGAATAACTCAGGACTGTCCAATTACTTTTTAAAGTAAAATTAGTAATATAATTCAAAACTCAATTATATTGATGAATAATAGGTTTTGTTCCTTCATTTTTGTACCAAAATATATTTAATGTCACGTCTCAACAAGTGCAAAGATTATTGTCAGTCTGGAGGAAATTAGCAAGGAAATAAAGTGAAAAACTGTAACCATCAAGCATGGAATTTAATTATTACACTTTAAGAGAAACAGCAAATATCTGAAATGGGATTAAAATACTTTGTATTCCATACCAAATATTCATTAAAATCTTACAAACTAAGCAACAAAAATATCTTTACTTTCTTCAAACCAATTTCACAAAGACTATAAGGAAAATGTGACATCTATTATGATGACATATGGTCAATTTTACATGAGTGAGACAGGTTATGCTTTACATCAGTGCCTCAAGGAATGCAGATTACTAATACTTGGTTATTACCAAGCAATTTAAATCATGGTATAATTATACAGACAGATGGATTGCAAAAGCATTCTAGCTTCCTTTAAGCATTTAAAATGGAAAAAAACATAACCTGAGACATTTTAGTTATAAAATGCCAAAAAAATAATAGATGAAACCAACAAAATCTTCAAACTAAGCTTACCAGAGAGGGCTTGAGAAAACCAAATACAGTATTTTATTCACGGTACAAGTTAGCCTTAGCCGAACATTCATAAAAGTAATTAACACATTCAAAAGTCGGAAGGAAAAACCTGTTAGTTAAAGATATCACTTCATCTTTGTGGCTTGTTCTTTATTTACTACACATGTGTAAATTCTATTTTCAAAAGCTGCAAATTAATAAAAATCTTTCCCTAAAGCTTATTTTTTGCTTTCTGTACAGTATAATATGCTCACAGAGTACTTCGAAACTGCATTCTTGAAAACATACATGGAGAAAGCCAGAGAATCCATAAGTGGAAAAAAAAACACAATCCTTTAATTGTTCTTGAGTAGTATACAGGAATTTCATTAAAATCTTACCATCAGAGGGTTGTTCTAGAACACCAACTTGAATACAATTAAATTCAATATATTGGTAAGAATCAATTGCACAGCCAGCATTGTCTCCTTTCCTTTTTGTGATGTGTCATTTCCATTACATTTGTTTTTGCAAATATCTTCATTTTGCAAAATATTTGTAACTAGGTCTAGCAAAAATATTTTGTCTTTCTTTTAACTTGATACACCTTAGAAAGGTTTAAGAGTATGATTGCTCTGACTATCTACCTGTTTTTTACGGGTTTTTAGAGATCCTTTTTTACTCTCTGTTGAATTTCAAAAATATTTGAAAGAAAGAAATTGCAGAGAAATTAAGTTCCTTGAAACTTAACAGTTCTGTGTTTAGTCTTTTGATGTCTAGATTTAATTTCACTGAGATATTTTTTTTCCTATTTCAATTAAAACTACAGCCACAGTTCACTAATTTATGTACACTTAACTGTGAATAGAAAATAGTTATTAAAATTACTTAGTCAAAATACTGTAGCTATATTCACATGTACTGATAAAACAGGGAATACAAATTCCTCCTTGGTGCTAATAGAACTTTACTGAACACACAAGAATCTTATGATCCTAATCTAAACTATATAAGGGTGTTTCTCAGATAATTTTTCTGAGCAGAACAGTAGTCACCCATCTGTAACATTCTGCACACTCCACCACTTCTGCAAGCTTTATATCCCCAAACATCCCCCACAAGGACGTATTTGTATTACTTATGTCAGGTAACACAAATTTTCAGCAGCGCACTATAAAGCATGATATTGATAAACTGCGGTGCAATTGGATGTGGCCAATATGCTCTTGAGGGTATTGAGCAGTGTGGCTCACTTTCTCACCACTCTGCCTGAGGGCCACGAGTCCCCTGTGATGAAAATCTTAAGCAATGTGCTCACAGCCACAGGCCAGGTTCTGTCTGCAGCAAACGCCACCACCTTGGTCCAAAGCACAGCACCTGCCAGGAGTGAGGCAGGTTTGTCTTTGCTGTGATGCCAGGGAAAGATCAAGACAGGGAAAGAAAAAGGTACACCCTCAGGTCTCTGTGCCAGTGTGGGATCAGGATCGTTCACCAGGTGTGCTCCAACATTCCTTAACATTATTCTATGTGTAACTGCACCCAAATCATATGTCTAAATCTGTAAAATGCAAGTGATTTTGTGCTTTGCTTCAAGGAGAAGCACACTACGCCTGTATGTGAAAATGCAAACATGGAAAGGAACTTTAGATAGAGCCTGAGAACTAATCGCCTTAGGACTGTCACAACATGCAGAAAAGTTGATTTGTGTTGGTGATCTACAGATAAATGACTGTCTAGAACTGCAGCAGAAATCAGCATTGTCTCCATGGAAACACACTTGCATGAATAAATGAACAGGAAAATCTGTGTTGAATGTGTTTCAAAAACTACTCACAACTCTTTTGGGAAAGAAAAGAAGAAAGAGAATCATATAATTTAAAAAAAAACATCTTGTGATGTGGTATGATCAAATCAGATATACAAGTCGCCATGGCTGCAAAAGATCATGACTGTATTATTGGATGTTGACAATAATTCTATATTGAGTCAAAAACAAAGCATTCATCTACTATACATGTATCCTAAAAACTGTTCCTTAATTCAGTAGCAACAGTCACTGCCACCAACAAATCAGTAAAGTTACGACTCCAGTAATCACTAAATCCACAATGACAAAAAATTAACAGGTTTGGAAAGTCACAGGCTTTATCTGACAAACTTAAAAGGTATATTAGAAATTATTTCTTACATGAAAGCTGATAGTATATGTACTCATTTGTGCCTCTATTTTGAAACAAACATAGCTGGGAATCTACATAAATAGTCCACCACACATTTGCACATTTTGAGTCAATAAAAGCAGGACAAACAGGTCAAAAGATTTAGAAATCATATGACGACAGCATGAAAATTTTCAGACTTTTAGAAAAATATAATAAATTTGCTGTTTTCCTAATGTTGCTGTTTGACATTGCCTTGGAATGCCTGAAGGAATATACAATTAATATAAATATTTCTAGAATTCAAACATACACAAGTAATTAACATAATGAAAAACCTATTAATTTTTAAGAAGTGTATTTTTCCTTTTTTTCTTACAGAATGTTAACTAGGACAACCTGAATTTACTGAATGTTACAGGCAGAATCAATACAATACCTACAGTTCAATTGCACCAGTATTTTCCAAAATAAAATGTGCAAGTTTCTCAAACACTGTCTAAAATTAAAACCAGGAAAGAACTTCTGCAATTAACTGCTTCTGTACTGTGCAGCTGCCACAGAATATTCACAATAACTAGAAAGAAAAGTCATATTCAAGTTCAATCTTCTAATAAGGAGATTGGGCTATCTCTCTGACCACAACAGATCAAACACTGACGGACAGAATGAACATACATGAAAAGCAAAGCCATGGTCACTTATGATAGCAGGAAGTAAGCATGATTGATACGGCCAAAGGAACTACAAATGGTCTGGGAGGCTGCCCTGTGTACAGCTTACTCTATGACTTCCTGTGTCCCAAGCATCCTTTCCCTGTCACTTAGTACTCTGTCCTTTCCTTTAGATTGTGCACAAAGTACTTGGAGGTCCTTCATACTTTTTGCTACCCCTGAATCTGTTTTTACACCTCATGACTCGCATCTCACTATACCCAGGCCTTCAGTATTTCATACACTCTAATAAATTGCCTCACAATAATCTGAAACATTTAACTTGCATTCACATTGGCATGTTCATTTTAATTGGGAATGGATTTTTGAAGTTTGTCTCATTATTGTCGTTAATTCTTACACTTTGCTTTCCTCGACAGAAAAGTCTTGGTACATGCAAATGTTTTAGGATGAAATTAAATGAGAAAGTGTGCCTGGACTGTAGGTGATATGAATGTCAGATATTTGACTGATCTTTCTATTCAGCCATTAACTTTCTGAAACCAAAAAGAACATAACAATTTTAAGATATATATTTCGTTACAACATATTTTTGAATAGGCTCAAAAATTACTAGATGGAATGGGAAGAGCATTTGTTAAACCCTACTTCCTTAAAAATTAGGCTAAAATTTCTCACATTACCTATTTTTTGAAGAGTTATAAACAGATCAATTTGACCTTTTTGTTATAACTCAAAACTGATGAGCTCAGGCTCCCCCTTTCTCTCTTGCTGACGGCTGCTTTCCCACTCACAGCTGCAAACTGAGGATGGTCGTCAGCACCAGGTAATCAAGCACAACTCCTTATGATGCCAGTTACTTCACTGTCATATGGTATTTATTAACCACACAGGAAAGACCAATCACTTTGGCTTGGATGGAATTTTCACCTTGAATGATGTCTGATAGGACAGCAATAAGATGAGAATTTTAAGCAGTCTCTGAAGCATCTCAATTCTTGAGATACTGTGATAAAGAGATAATGAAAAGCCAAAAACACAGAACCACAAACAACACCTGATCCATGTACAAAATTTAAATTAATTTTTATGAGAATTTTAAATTACCAAGATAGTTTTAAAAGTGATTTGGGAATTAATTTTTTTTTTTTTGCTAATCTCTTTTAAATTCAAATGTGTTTCCTATATATTTGAGCTAATTTTTAAAAACAAGAGAGGCCCAGTAAGGCTTTCAACATTATAGGAGTGATTTAGAAATCCGATATGACGAATTATACTTAGAAAATTAATACTTGTCATTGATTATCTGAGCATAAACCCCACAATTTTACTATCATGAGTGAAATCATCTGAAACATGTAAAGCCAGGAAAGCATTTTAACAATGCTGAGAACAAGTCAACATTTCATGTAGACACAGCTTTCCCATGTTCTTTGTGAGCGGAAATTTGTCAATATATTCTAGAATACCCAGCACTGTATAATGCAAAAGGAATGTCAGAAGACTCAATATATATCAATGCCTGAAGGGAGGGTACAAAGAGGACAGTCTCTGCTCAGTGACAGGAGAAAAGAAAAAGGGCACAAACTGAAACACAGGGAGTCCCTCTGAACACAAGCAAACATTTCTACACTCTGAGGGTGATCAAGCACGGACACAGGCTGCCCACATTCTCCATCCTCAATCATAAATCATCCAGCCACAGCCCTGGGCAACCACCTCTGCGGGCCTCTGCTTGAACTGGGGCTTGGAACAGAAGGTTCCTCCCAACCTCCACCCATTCCCAGCAAGTATCTAAAAGAGAAAGATGGTACCTAAAGATAACATACTTCTATGTGATGAAAGCAAGTGTTTGGCTAGAACTAGAAAAAACATAAAATGACATAAGGAGATATGCTGATTTAATTACTTTACTCAGTCCAACTAAAAATACACTAGAACACTATTAAATACTGTGAATTATACCAAACTCCAGGAAATGAAGACCAAATATAAATATCAGAATCTATCAGAATAGATTTGTTCACATTAATATATGAGGATGATTGATACTTATTTTAATAACTTATGGCAACAGGTTATTAGCTGGATAAGATTTGGATTATCTCATTACTATCTGCTGTTTATCCTTGGAGCTATAGGAATTTTTTATCTTAATTTTTTTTTTTTTAAACAAAACATCATTGATCATTACAAAATTAAATGTAGTTCTGGTTAAAAAAAAATTTAAAAAAAGGCAAAATAAATTCTTTACTAAATTGCAATCATTACAGATAAAACTCTGGGTAATTATGCAAATTTCAGGTGTTCTTTGTATGCAATCATGCAGATTTTTAAAAATAATTTATATTTGCAACAGTACAGTTTTATAACCCAGTATACGTACAAAATTTATAGATGCATTAATCTGTCAATTGATTCAGGACACTCATTTTCATGTTTCACATTTTTGGGGGCGTTTATGATCATTTCCTTGATGCCTTTGGATTCCTGTTTAGACATTTCAGTACCCGAGAAAACTCATTTTTTTAGAAAACACTGAATACAAAAGACTAATATTATAAATATATATATATATACATATTCTAAGCAACTAACTGATGGTTTNATATATATATATACACACATATACTCCAAAAGAAGTATTGAGAAAGCTACTTTAAACTTTCTTGAATTTAATTTCTTGAAATTAATCCAGCTATTTTCTGGCTAGAGCTCCCTGGGCTAACTAATGGTACATGAGAAACACATTCTTTGACTAATAAAGAAAGGACTGAGTTGCAGTCTGAATCTTCCAGGTGACTTCCAAGAGTAACTTTTATATGCTGAACTATGAAATATAAAATCCTACCCTGCATCTAAACGTCAGGGAGAGTGTAGACACAGGAAAAGCTCTCTCCAGCTACATGGTCAGTGGGGGTGGTTACTTCTAAGACCTCATAACTCTTGGCAACTCTACTGCCAACACTGCAAACTGCCTTGTTCAGAGAGAGACAACGAGTGTTGGTGCATAGCCAGAATGCGAAAACTGTCAGCAAACCTCCATTTGCCTACTAAAAGATGCACTGGAGTTTTGACGGTCACAGGAATGTCACTGTGCACTCCTTAAGGCTCCACATTACAAGAATTTTAAGTACATTCCAAGTGGAGTAACGTGTTTCCATCTTAGCCAGATGTATTTATTACTGAATAGCTGGATGATGATGATGCAGCATTAAGTTACATTAGCTTATACTTAGTTATATTTTGTTTTAAGATAAGAGATTCATAATGGTAGGAAACACAAAAATACCTTGTCCCAGCAAAATACACATGAAAAACTGTATTTATACTAAAAGTTACATCTCTAAGAAAAACAAGAAATTTATACACAATTTCTTCAGAGACAAGGTGAAAGTTCAACTCCCCTGATCAAGCAAGTGAGGTAAAGTGAAGATGTGTGTAGGCCAGCCAGCATACCTGAAAGATCCTTTAGTAGCTAATCTCCTAATTACTTACATCCAGTGAGGTCAACTATGGTTCTGCTTTTCAAGCAGCTGTGTGTCTAGACTTCAAAATCATATTTCTCATCCTGCCTTTGGAAAACAGGCAGACATCCAATTATACAAACTGCCTATGCACCTACAAATCATATGCAATTATAATGTGCTTTGCATGATTAAAATGGCATACACAGAACAAAAACACTGGCTTTAAGGTACTAAAATTCTGCTCTTCTGCATCTTGTTTAATTAACCCCAAATAGTAAAGATAAAAAGTTATGAACATTTTATTCTTCTATTCTGACTATCAGCTTGTACACAAGCATAAATCAATGTTTACTTAAGGTATCAGATAAATATATAATAAGAAAAAAATTCTCTTTTTTTCATCTCAAATGTTCAAAAGAATGATGTTTTTTGATCGAACATAGTATCAAAGACTGGGTCACCTCACATGAAAGTCACACAAACTCTTAGAAAAAAGGTGCTGGAGAATTTTTCTTTGATTATTCAAATATCAAATATGCTCTCAAAGAAACTCGTTCAAAAATAGAGTAACAGCACTGCACCTAAACTGTCATCATTTAATATGAAATGACAAAAAAGTGACAGATAATAAAGAACAGCCTGAAGATGGAATTGCTTGTCATTAAACCTTCATTTCCTCCTCAGGCTCACAGAGAAGATCACAAGACTCCATTGTGCTGGAAGAAGTTCCCAGAAGAGAGACTTACCTGATCACATTCACACAAGGAGACATGTCATATATTTCAGCTAGAAAATGGTGCCTGAGTAATCAGGTAACAGAAGCTCCCTTTAGAAGATGGGCAGGGTTCAAGGAGGTCTGTTGAATTTCTAAGGGGGGGTAATGCACCTTATTTTGTTTTCCCTTATTGGCTGTATTGAGAATCATCATGGATGGGCCACAGAATCTCACTTGCAAGCACCACGTCATCAGAAATAAAGTATCAGTTACAGGAAATTAATTCTATAAATACCAACACTGTCAACAACTCTTCCTGCAGGTGGTAGTTAATCATCAACATACAGATTCAAAACTACCATGACGATCTTAATTTTGAAATTAGAAATATCTGGGTTCCTTATAGTAAACTAGTAGTTAGAACGGACTTTAACTATTGCCTCTTCCAGCTACTGCCTGTTCTACCAAACTAATTTACATCATGCCTGCAATGACTCATATCCCAGACAAATATTTTAACGCATGCTGCTTGCAAAAATATGAAAATTCAACTCTTTCAATAGAGATACTTGCAAGAAAAGTTTCTGAAAAGGAAAAACTACACCAAGCATTTAATTTTTTTTCTTTTTTCCTGCTTAATTCTTGAGGCACTTTTAATTCTCTCTGAAGAGTAGACTCATTGGCTTAACTCTGCCAGCTTAGAAAATATAACATATTGCAGCCCCTTGGGTCTTCAAGGTTAGCTTTATAGAAGTCTAATGAAAAATTTTATTTTATTAAATATTGCTAACACTTGTAATCTGGTTCATTTAGTATCTCATTCTCAAAGTATCTGAAATTTTATTCTTAGTAATCAATTATTTACAACATTTAATTGAAGACATACAGGGATTTTTATTTTTTAATTTAAACTCTTCTTTCAAAGAAAATGTATTTTAGGAAGAAAATAAAAGTATTTGAAAAGCTCAAAAAAGAAAACAAACTTGAAATTTCAGCTCATGAAAAAATAAAAATGTATATCTGGTAAATACAATTTCATTTTAGTCTTTTAATATTCAAGCAGACAAAAACCAATAGGCCAACAACTACTATTATCACACTCTTGGTCTTCTATACCAAAATATCCTGCCTGGTGATTAATTTGTAAAACTGATTCCCCACGCACTGTGGGAATTTCGATGAATCTGAATCCTTAAGATTTCAGGAAAGTAAATTATAAAATCTATGTATTATTTGACTACATTTTAGAGCAGGGTTCATTTATGCCAAAAAGAAATCACTGTAAATAATTGATAATCAACCTTTTTACCTGAAATTTTCTAAGGGCTACAAGCACAGAAATTGGGTTTTCAGATTTGTTCTGTTAACATTCAGCACAGTTCTGAGTGTGGGCGAGGCTGTGTTTGACTTATTGTGACAAAATATGAGAAAGGAAAAAGTGAAATCTTTTAACTACGCTAAAGGAGCAGAAATTCATTACAAGAAGTTAAAATTATTTATAGTCTTTACAATCTCCTACTTTCAAAAGTTTCATCTATGTTACCAGATTAATAATTAATGTTGACAGATGAACAGATAACACTCGTTATTAATAAAAAACCTCACAATTAAATCTCAGAGCAAAAAAATTTTTGAAAATACTTGAGTAAACGATGTTTGAATACAATTGCTAAACCTTTGAATTAATCACTGCCAGTAGGATCTTAGCACACACTTACCCCTTATAAACATTCCAATCCTATTACTCTTCAGATTATAAATTTCCAAACCATTAAGAAAAAAACTCCTGTTTCTAAGAGGTCCAATAGGACCTTGAAATACCTGTTATTTTTTATTTGATTCATAGATCCTGTGTAATAATATATATCATATAAAGTAAATTTCATTGAAACAGCATTTAGTCCCTAATAAAATGCAAATGCTCGATCCATCTATATTAAATTCAACCATTTTTATAATCAGAAAGTACCACTTAGTTGCAAAAATCTAAAACTTAACGGTTATATTATTGCCTGAAAAGAACATGAAAAATGAACCATAGAAAATAGGCCTAGAGGGAATCTTAGTAATTAATTTGGTCCATTCTCCTGCCCAGACAATCATCAAGCAGAAAAGAAAGCTACATTCTGGTAGGGCACCACTAGCCAAAGAATTTTGCAGTGCGACTGCAGTGAATTTTTAACATTTAAAATAAATTTGGTAACTGTTCAAAGATTCTGCATTTGTTTGACATTTTCTGTTACAATCTAAAATACGTAGCATTTGGAGGCATTTTAACAATTGAATACTTTAGATTTCTAAAGAAGAATAGCTTTAGATTAAACCCTTTAAAACTATGGAAAATATCGAAAATTCCAAAAGCAGTACAAAGAGAGCAGAAAAAAAGAACTAAGAAACCACTGTCTATAAATGGTAAATTTTGGCAAGGACTTCAAGATTAGTTTTCCCAAGTGTTATACTCAAGGGAAAACAATGAAAGTGACAAAGACGGAATCTTTAAATACACCATTGCAGAGTAACAGAACTTATAAAAATTTTATGGGTGTGCTAAGGAAAATGGAGTATCCTTTAATGAGCTGATGTGTGATATATGTTGTATAGCTCTGTTATTTGGTTGTTGTTCAAGAGAACAGACCTACTGAATGCAAAGAAAATGTTATGTAATCAGGTACATATAAAGCAGTTCCATTTTCAAATGCTAACGAAATTAGAATTATGTTTTAATTACATTTGGTAAAAAAAATAAGGAAAATAAATAAAATACACAAAAAACATTATTCCACCAGTAATCTCATTATTAGCTGGAGATGTAACATTAATTTTGTATTTGTGTGTTCTTTCCCTTCTCAATTAAAAACATAATTGAAATGGTGTCTACATGCACATGTTCATATCCACACTGTCATATCTCAGGGTTTACATGTGTGTGTGTACAGGTGTTCAGCCTTACTGAGGTCACCAGAAAGTCATGTGAATATCACAATTATCCTTCTAAAGAGACATACAGGACTATGCCAAGGGATTGCTTATGTCCTTTATTAAAAATCTTTGCATAAATGTAAGATGACAGCTTCTATCTTGCTGCTTTAAACTGAAAAAAAATCTTGAAAAGATGGAAAGTGTCAGAGTTATCAAAGTAGCTTATAAAAAACTGCTATGATTCAAACCAAAAATATTCATCCTTTCCACATCTCTACATGTCTGTGGGACTGAAGCTAAGTTTAGTGGATATGACAGACATTTGTGCAGAAAAAAACAACCAAGGTGTTTTTATATAATGTGAGATTTTGAAAAATTAACTTTCAAAATTTTTGGTTATATCTTCCAGAAATAAAAATAAATACAGATGTTTATGCGGTCAAATTATTCTTGGGGTTGTTATGATAATAGCAATGCAACTCCCTTCCTCAGTATTTTTTGAATGATTGTGTTATTTCTTAGACACAAAAACAAATCTCAACACAGAGAACTTAATTTAAATCTATATAGACACACAAACATGCCTATATACAGTATGAAATTTATGCTAGTGTTTAATATAGAGCACACTAAAGAAAATGCCTTATCCAGTTTAACATCTGCAAAATTCCATTGTCTCAACAGCTTTTGTATGTTTGCTTACTGTATGAACTTCAAGTTATTCCTTACTATGGTCTTGTCTTTTGCTCAATATATGTTTCCAATTCAGCCAATAAATAAGTTCTCTCCTAAGATCAGTTATGAAAATATCAGTCCTTTTAGCTGCCTTTCCCTCCTGCCGTGGTTTAACCCCAGTGAGTCACCAAGTACCAAGCAGACCTCACTCTCCCCGCAGCAGTGGGATCAGGGAGGGAATGGGAGGGTAAAAGCCAGAAAACCTGGGCTGATATAAAGACAGCTTAATAGGGAAAGCAGGGAAAGGTGCTCTTGATTAAATACAGAATCAAATGCTCTCAGAACAAGAGAGAAGATTTTTTCTTCAGTCAAATACTTTGGAAATATATCTACTAAAAATGAAATGGCTATCAGCAAGCTCAGGTAAAACACCCACTCCAGACTTTTGTGAGTCTTAAACTGCTTTTCTTTAGAGAGGTTACAATCTTTTTCGTGTTGCAACAAGTAGAAAAGCACTAATTTATTCCTTTCAGAAACTAAAATGTCATGTTTTTATTTTAATGTATCATTTCTGTCCTTCTTGTCCAACTCTCAAATTAATTTCAAAAAGCTAAAATACTATGTGTATGGCTTGGTCTAGTGCAGCTGATATGAGGGGGAAAATGCAATGTATTCTGGGCTACCGTGCAAGCACTTCAATTGCAATGGAGGAAGGATGAAGGAAACCTATTTCAGGTTTATCAGTCAAATATAATGATAAAATGCAATTGTGAAATGAAAAACTTGGTTAAAGTTCACCAGAAAATGAGGTAATAAAACTCAGTTACTAATGTGTGCATACAAAACTCTGAAAATGGATGTGTATACAGATACATATAAAAGAATGCAAAATACATACATCTATATATTTATTTATATTTGAAGATATTTTTAGAGAACTAATACTTAGGTTTGTTTTTCTACTACCAAATGATGCATCTCATCTGGATTTATTAGATATTAAATACATACTCGCTAGTACAGCATTCCTATGCCAGTTCTTTTCATCTTTTCCTTTCCTAATTTCCATTCCTTTCAGGTGAAAATCGCTTCAGTAAAACAGATAATTGCTTCTGCTTTGCAATGTCAAACAGTTTGCCTCAGGTTATGGCAGTGTCTAAAGTTAAGATGGGAAAGAAAGTTCTCATTATCTTTCTCCATTTCGAGTAACCTTTCATCCCATCCTCTTCGCCTGTGTCCAAAGTCACACTCTCCCTATTGTTTATTCTTTTCTACTGTTTTCTTGCATTTAGTTACAATTTTAGCTCTTCTCTTCCCCACAATTCTTCACCTTCAGTCTCAGTTATGAATGTCAACATTTTATAATGGCTAAAGAGGAAACCTAGAGTATGTGCAATCCAGTTGCTCAGTCCGCACCATTTTCAGTACCAGTCATAAATCTTTATGTCTTTCTACTTAATTTTTATGCTAAAAATTCTTCCACATCTCGAAACAAAAAAACAAAAGACTCCTTTGAGACTGCTTATATATACACTCTATTCTTGAAATCTTGAAAAGTCTTAAGATAAAACTGTCACTCATTTCCATATGCACATTTTCCATAGTCTTGCCTTAAATGTCATCTCTTGGCAATGAAGTTCTAAAACTGTGTCCTTGCTGTTGAAAAGACAAAGCACAGACTGACAAATGTGAGGCAATGATAACACACAGTGGCTCCTGCTGCTGGGCTACCAAATTTTAAAAGCATCAGTGAAGCAGCCAATCATGATGAGTCTCCTGCCACTGTTACCATGAAACTATGCATTCATGTTGGAAGGACTGAAGAACAATTTTCAGTTTTCTATTCCAGGAAAACTAGAGCATGGTGCTGAGAACACCAGGGTTGTGGGCTCAGTTCCTGTATGGACCATTCACTTAAAGTTGCACTAGATGCTCCTTGTGGGTGCCTCCCAACTCAGAATATTCTGATGTGCAAATTTTAGGCCTCCCTTCAGCTGCAGAGCATGGCATGACTGGGATCATTTGCTGAATATGTATTTGTGTTTTCTTTTCAGTCTAACCCAAACAACTAGATTTTAACCCCCCAACAAAGACATTAGGTATGAACTTATCCATAATAGATTTCTATTTTCTGCATTTGTGGAATTTAGCAATATTTAATAGAACCAAATAAACAAAAGTTATCTGATGAAACAGGTTGCCTAAAGAGATGCTTTCCTTTTCCCAGATGAGCAGCAACATTCTTTATTTTGACACCAGTTGTGGAGAATGACTTTTTGGTCCAGTCAGAATACTTTCCTACAAGTGAAATTCCAAATGTTTTTGGTAAAAGCTGGAGAGACCAAGCCTCAAGGAATAGGTTCATAAGGCCTTTTGACTTTTTTTATCATATATCCATAAACATCTTCTTCACAGAAGCTCAGTTAACCAAAAATATTATGTTTTAAAATACTGCCACTAGAATTAATCACAAATTTAATTGTTTGATTACTTGAAATAGATATTAATTAAATATTATATCATGGGTTTTGTATTTTAATTTTGTCCTCCCCTGGCACACTTACACAGCAGAACTCAACTCATACAACTGTCACTCATTATCATTTAAGCTTATTATTCAGTTCTAAAAAAGAACTAGCTAAAATAGTTGGACAAGCATCATAGCACTTCTTTATTACATTCTGCAAAGGGATTTCTTTGAGTAAAACAGAAAAAAAAAACATCCTAGCAATTTCAATCCTTTTACAATTAATAAAGTCATAAATTCAGACAATTATATCTGAAAAAAGCATTAGATTTAAAATTATACTTCTATTGGTAATTACCATCTAGATTCAACTGATATATAAAGAAATAATGCTAGTGATACCTAATGTTAAGCTTAACATTAATGTTAGTAAAAATTATTCAGGTACTCTAGTAGAAGTACTAGAAGCAAATTGAAGTAGAAGGAGAGAAGCAACACCAGTGAAGAAGCAAATTGATTTAAAAATGCAATGACAGTGCAATAAAACTCTCAACATAACATATACATGTATTTTCAAATTAGTTTTCAGTGATATGGATTTTCTTTTGTGATTTTACATATGCATCATTCTTCAGCAGTTTACATAGATGTCATTGTACTAAATTCATTATTTATTTTAGTCAAAACAGAAGTAATGAGACCATGAAATATGTTTCAGTATGCCTTCTTATTAGTTAAAAAAGTTTGGTGAGACATTTCAAAGCAATTTTTTCAAACTACTGGAAGTAATTACATTATACAGTATATTATTAAACTATAGTTGTTTTCCTAACAGTATAAATGTACTAAAAATTAATTTATATATTGCATATGTAGTGTATATTTATAAGACTACATATGCTGTGTATATTTTGCACATATTTAGGGACTATGTTTATATAAAGTGTACAATATATGCATAGTAAGTGTATTCTTAAAACCAGTGAATAATTTGTAAGCCTTGAATCATCAAATAAGTGCAGCTATAACACCATAACAGACTCATTTCTAGTGATTTACACCCATCATACAGAAACATACTGGATCATATAGACCCAATCTCAGAGGAACAGACAGAATTTAATTTCAGGTACAGTAACTCTGATCTCAGTTACTTTGTTTGGCAACATGGAAACTCTAAAGGGTTGAAGAAAAAAAGGCTGGTTTGGTTCTTATATTTTCAGGTGTAAAATGTTCAAACAGATATAATTTTAGGAGATTTCTATAGAGCACATGTTGCTGTCTTTTTGTTTGGGCTTTTTTTAAGATACAGCACACGGCCCAATTTTGTTATCTGTCATGTAAAGGTACATGTTAGATGTTTTCACCTTTTTCAAAATGTTTCAGAGATTGGCTCAAAGAGATAGTCAAGACAGTTTTGAAAATGCTTGTGGCATCTGACATAAGAGGGATTATTACATAGCTGAGAACAGAAGAAAAGGAAAGGAAAAGGAGGAAAGCTTCAGCCAGGAAATGCAAAGAAATCTCTTTTTTCTAATACAAATATTTGTAACTCTACTGTGTTGTAAAGAAGAGATAAAATTCAGCAATAGTTTTAAGCCCTTCGTCATATAATCAACATAGGTTAATAGGATCATAATACATTTCCTAGACTTATGAACTCCTCCTTACTTCCAAATTCTGGCTATATGAGTAGTCTGTTGCAGTCATGGATCATTGCTTAAATTCTCTCATAACCTATTTACTCTGCTTTCCCCACTGAGATGATATTCACATTTGACATTCTTGAAACTGAGCTGAACATGAACATACACCAGTATCTAGCTACATGAAGAAAATAACCTAGATTTAATTTCCAACAGTAAGACCTAACAACAAAAAAAAGAAGGAATGAACTTTAGCTGTTCCTTTAAGAACTCAGGAAAGAGAGGGAGATTATTCCCTAATTTAAGGCAAAGCAATAAAGAAACAAATTAGCAAGCACAGTAGCCTGGGAACAATAAATATGTCCACTAAGTTAGACACAGTGCATATGTGGCTGATAATTTAACACCATGAAAGGGGATTACAAATCTGCAGTGGTGCAGTGAAACACTAAATTCCAAAAAGATTTAGTGCAAGCAACACAAGGTAGTGTTAAACATTTGACAAAAAATAACAAGGAAAAAGCACCCACAGTGTGTCAGAGATTTCATAATACTAAAAGACACAGGGCCATCTAAACATGAAGACATTGCATCACTCTCAGTGTTGGCTTAATCTCTACCCTTCCAAGCAGCAGCTTGGGTGGCAGCTAGAAAAAAAAAATTATTAAGGACAGGCTATCTCAAAAAAAAAAAGCTTTAAAGTAAGCTTTGACAATTTGAAAAATCAATTCATGTGCCTAGATTCATACATTAAAGAAATATAAATTCCTTACCTAATTTATTACAAAATAAGATTAGAAATAAATCAAGTGGTTTTGATAGTTTCCTGAACTACTTTAATGTTGATCTCTGTTGAAGAGTTGTTTTATTGTGAATCTCACACAGATTAATATTTTCTACTTCTAGGAGCAGCATTTCAAGCTAGGACTGAGACAAATACCCTGGAAATGAAATCATAAGATGTCCTAAAAGTATTTGCTACTGCTAACCAGGTTTCATTAACTACTTCTGTTTTTTTTTCCATTATAATGACAAATCTGAAAAACTAGAATTTTCTATTTTACCATGTGAGGAGTAAAAAGAAGGGAAACAACAATTAAATCTGATTTGATAAAGTCAGCAAACACACACAGTACTGACATTTCTCACATAATGATTCAACAAGTATTTACTCAATAACATTTCAAAATAAGTGTACTGATGAAAGGGCACATACATAGGTTTTCCATTAAGTTGTAATACTGAGTGAATTTTCCTAAGTGTTTCAAATTACAGTTTTCTGAATTCCAAAATGTTCCCTTACCTACCTAGGCTTTGCCAATAAAAAACAAACAAAAACCCAACCTTCCAGACTATAACATATTGGCAATAAAGCTACGTAAGGAAAAAAGTTATTTAAATGGCATTACCTGCTATTTGTCTTATTCTATATTGCCATTTTTTCCCCACTGAGTGCTAATAAGTGCTTGCTGCTGAAGAGGTTTACATTTAACATCTGTCAGTTGTATCCAGAAGTAGCACCTACAGGGAACTGTCAAATAGATTGCTATTCTCCTCTGTAGCACCAGCAAATCTGTCTCACATCATTTACATACAGATAGTTATAGGCATTCATCATTTCATTATGCTGACTGCCTCACTATTCTAATGTATAATGTCTCTTTAATGAGCCTCAAAAAATACAATATTCCTTGATTTATGACTGCTTAACTGAAAAATTATACAGATTGACAAAAACTCATCATAAAGCTTTTTTTGTGTTCCCACTACCTTGCACTTCAAGTTTAACAATTACTCTTGAGTTAATTTCATGATTTGCTTCTTTGACAAAAGAAATTATCAAATTTTACCACACAGCCATTGCTGTTCTAATAAATATACTTTCATGTCCATGAGAAAGCAGTATAGAATTCGATAAATTAAAATTGATCATTTTTTGTCCAAGAAATAAATGTATTGGGCAATCTGCTTCAATATTATTATATGCCAATTACTGCATACTTCCTGAATTATCATGTGGAATACTGCTGTACAAGTCATGCAAGAGTGACTCATAAATGAGCCAAGTTACATGTTCAAGTAAATTGAACTATGGTTTATTGTACGAACTTCAATTATTTTATACACAAATGCTTAGCATTGAAAAACAACTCTGCCATTAAAAGCACACTGAAGTAATACAAACATACCTAAAACACCAAACAGAAAGCTGAGAACGAGAGGCAAACACTTCATTCATTTGACTGCACACAGGCAGTTCCCCCAGATGCATATCCCTGTGTTTATAGACCTTTCAGCATTCCTCTGGTTTTGAATACCCAAGCTGAAAGGTTTACAAACTGCTCATGGTGGCCATGAGAACCAAGAATTTTCAGCAAGTATGAGAAACCTTGCTTCTGACAAATCCACTGCTTCGAGCTGAATGTTTTTAACATGTGAGAAGCTGTTGAGCTCTGTCGGAAGTTTATCCCATAACAGAGAAAACTGCCAATTTTTACTCCCTCATGTGCTAGAGTTTAAGCTTACCCTATAGACAGTCAGTCAGTTTACAACTCCCTTCCCTCTGCTCAGCCTTTCCTTTCCATACAAGTTTTAGAAACACCATAACAAGACCTTTCCTTCTTTTCAAATGCCACTCACTACAGAGGGTTCAAACATAATGAGTGCAGATAAACAAATGAGCACTAATGTAACCTCACACTGCCTGATCTTACTTCCATATTCCAAATCATGAAACCAGGCTAAAAAAGGCTAACCATTCAATGCAGTAGAGATGTACAGACACTTAAGCAACAGATGGCAAGCTACATTCCCTAGATCCCTGCAAAAAAGTCAACTTTAAGTGAAAAACCAAACAAAACAACAATACAATACTACTGGATATTCAAGAGCTGTTTCAGTAGATGCAAATATGTTATGATATGACAGAAAATAAAGCACATAAATGACATGTGTTTGATAATGACACGTTAAATTCTCAATACAAAACTTTTATTTCATCATTTTGGACCCCTATTTTAATTTTTTTGCACTTAATATTTCAGTCAATATCAACATCTGAATTTCAGAGAGTCAAACTTCTAAAGGAAGTTTGGTATTGTCATAGGAATATATGTATACTGTTCCCTAATCAGTTTTCTATCATCTGGGAGAATTCACATGTCTACACATTTCAACAACATAAAATGGCAGCCTATTAAATGAGCCAATACAAATTCAAATGGTTTTTTTTAGATTTTCTTTACATTAATAAATCACAATAATTCCAAAAAGTTGTTGCTTTGCATGCAGAACTTATAACTTTGAACCAGAAAACTAGTATGTCAATCCAAATACATGTTGCCAAAAGAAGGCCTTAATTTATAAACCTGCATACTCATGAACTTAAAATATCTCAAAATATCCATTCCTTCCCAGAGCAAAAAGGAGATTTATATCACAGTTTGTATTAGTAATAAAATCAAATTTAAGAAATATTCAATATTTACTAATCAAAACGTTTCCTTAGACTGTTACTCTGACCATCTCAGAACCATATTTCTGTGTTCCTTGACAATAACTATGAGGCACAGAGCCAAGGGTGGCCACGGACAATGTTTATGCTGTCTGTAGTGTTCATATTGTGTATCTCTAGCTGGAAGAAACGACGACTACTTGTTATCTTGGTGAGACAGAGAGAAGTTGATAAGAACAAATACAGATATCCCTATAATCCCTTCATGGTACAATTCTATTTCTTGTTTTTCTTGCCTTACAAATTCATTATTTCATCTCCTACAGTATACAGAGTTATCATTTCCAAAAAATGGCTAATAATACCTGTGACTCATGATTTTCCTTCCTCAATCTGAATTTCAGAAAATGCAGTAGAGGAACATCAGAACAAGTTGTAAGCCTTCGCATTGTTCTTTCTTACGTGTGAATATAAATATTTGTAACTATTTCTCTGGTGGAATACTAAATAAGCTATTTTCCTTGTAAATTTCTGAATAAAACAGAAACCAAACAAAATTTTATAATATGTTTCCCACTGATTGAGCCTACTTACAGGAAGGTGGTGCTGCAAAAGGAATCAATACTTCAATCAGTGTAGTCCGAACATCAGAGGAAAATCCAGAATGTGTTCTGTTCCTGATGAATTTTCTATCTTTCTGTAGCTACACCTAGGAAGCAACCAGTACAGAGTCAGTACAATTAAATATAGAAAAATAACCTAAACCAAATTATTAGAAATGAAAAAATGAGAATATGTGGAACAATAATTTATGGCAAAGTCTATATGATTATTCATCAATATGGAATTATAGAAGACACAATTTTAAATTTTGTCTTCATTTAATTCTGTAGTACCCAAATGATTCTAGAGTTTTTCAACCTCAAGACTGCCAAGTAGAATCAAGCAGATGTTATCATTACACCTAAACAGCCACCTGGTAGCCTGAGAGGAGCAACATGATGACCACAGAAGGAATTGCTCCAGCCGTCCAAAACAGCACAACCATATTTCCATGATTCAAAAAAATAAAATCTACCCCAGGAGATAACCATTCTTACTTTATCTTTTACATCTAGGCTTTGCTGCAAATTAATCCCTTCCTACTTCTTGTCATATCTAAATCATGCTGATCTCCTTTCTCAACAATTTTGTATATTGCTATCCTCATTCTATCCATTTTTTACGTTTAATAAACTTGGTTCAGCCTTCTTGTGATGACTTTATTATTTAATTTAATGAATGCCCAATATCCAGGTACATGTTTTTGTCCTTTTAGAAACTTATACAACTTGGGAATCCAAGTTGTTTTACTGGATCCTTACACATTATGATAATAAAGACCTGTAGAGCTCCAGTGGATCTTGTTTCAGCAGCTTCTATCCCTTGTGCCTTTGCTACAGACTTTCAACCCAGAAAACAGAAATGTTTGTCATGCCTCAAATTCATAAGGGGTGGTAGAGGCATGAAGTGTTTTCAGATTTGTTAAAAGATGTCTGCAAGGCATTTTAGCACATCTCGAGCTAGGAAGGACAACATTTGTGTAAGAAATAAAAAAAATCTGGAACTGGCCACACATGTAACAGTATGGCATGGTAAATATGCTGTCCCCATATTCTTCCCTGAAGCATTAGATGGAATTCCCCATCTTGCATTTCTGCTGTTAATTATTCCTACTTACTGCTTCTGCTTTTTCTCATCAAATTGAATGTCTATTATTTTCTAGTATTTCTAAAATTTATTAGGATTACTTTAAGCCTGGGAGAGCAGCAATATTAGCATCTTCTCTATTTCCAAAACTACCAACAATGCCATAGAATAATATTACACCCAGTACAGAATTTTTAAGGAATTACACTCCTCTCCCCCCACTCCCAGTTACTGTGGAAAAGAGTGACTGCAAAAAAATATTATATCTTTTTAACCCAAAAAACTTGAATAATACTTTTAGTCTATTCTTATCTAGACCACAGTTCCCTAGCTTGCTTAAAAGAATGTCACGTGTAATTATCAAAATGCCAGTTTACTAAATTAAAGTCATATCTACTAACCCTCAAGGCTTGCTGCAGTTTTTGAAGAGAAAAAACAGGACTGACTTATTCCCTAGAAATCTTTGGTGTTCAATTTCAGTATCTCTTGCAGATGCATAGAAAGAACAGTTTCATAATTTCAGGTCCCTCAGGAAAATTCAGGTAAGACAATTATGCTCAATTCTTTGGATAATTCTTCAGGTCCTACAGTCAGCCCTCTTCTGAGCCTTTGAAATTTCACCATCTTTAAGTTCTCAAATATGATGTTGTTAAACATCATGTAAATATTTGTTTATTCCTTCATGCATATCTTATGGCTTTATAAATCAAATAATCTTTGCACCTTAGACTCAGAGAAAAGACAGTTCTTTATTTCTAGATGAGCTTAACCTCACAGTTAGATAATTTGTATTTAGTTTTATAAGAAAAGTTCATCATTATTGTGTAATTAATTTGTTATATTTACTAAAATAATTGGATTCTAACATCACTTATCCGAGATTCCAATACTGACCCCTCAATCTATCACTGCTTTCTTTACAGAATCAACTAGGACGGAAATGACACTTCTTACCTCACACAAAGAGGCTAACAGAATGTGCAATAGTTAATTGTTTATGTTTAATTTTTAAGTTTTTACATAATTGTATGTAGATTTGTCCCACCAGCCCCTTTAATCTTCAGTGAAGATTTCCTTTAAAAGCATCTTTAGCTGTTTAGGTTGCACTAATTTTCAGCACAGAAGGGATTTTCCAAATTTCTGAGTATGTTTAAAAATGAAAATGCAGTTTTTATGATTTGAAATACAACTGATTTTCAAAATGGATGTTTCTGTTTTGGGACATCTATATTAGATTGCTGGGTAAAGCTCTTTAAATAGAGAAGTACATATATTAGATTGCATAAGTATTTTAATTACAGGAAAGAACACAGAAGACAAAACCAGATAAACCTAAGATCACTCAGAGCAAGGGTCTCCTTTGCCCAGGTTTGCCTTTGCCAGGTCACAGGAAAGGTAATACAGGGAGGTCTCAGTTACCCACATGTGTACACGTGTTCATGAAGACCTACATGACATAGCCTATTCCTCAGCTGATTTTCCTAACAAGCTGAACTTACAGTAAGTTCTCAGGTCTTCCTTTACGCTGTCACAGAACTTGGTGTAAGGTGCTGTTCCTCTGGAGTAAATTAATGGACTACATGTTCACTGCAGCAAATCATTTTATATGCCATTGTTGCCCATATTTTTCAGCTTCCCTGCTACTCCAGCTCAATTGTGCCTTTCTACTGCTTCTTCTCAACACTTCATCCTCTCTTATCTATAAGCTTAATCTGCTTTCTTTAGTGTTAGAATGGAAATTAGAGGCTACAACTTTTCACAAGACATGGTGGGCATTGTACAGTTTCAGAGAATTATCAACAAAAAATATAGTCCACTGTTTAAGAAAACTTTAAAACAGGACAATAAGTATAAAACAGATGTGCTGCTTAAACAAAGCCTTGGGATAGTTGTCCCTTTGGCATATGGAAGCAATGAGAAATATCAGCTATCCCTGGTGAGAAGACTATGTTAACATCTGTATCTCATTTTAAGTACTAGATTAATTTTTTTCATAAGAATTTGTCTGGCTTCTCTGCTCTGTAATATCCCACCCTTAACATATAAAATGACCCTAAGAAAAGCAGTTCAGCCCTGTAATTCTACTACTTCCATGATAATAGCATCCTAGATAAGGAATATCTATCAAATGTGTCAGAACATTATCTGTTCATTCCAGTCTCCTTTTTTGCCTTATTTTTCTTATCTTTCAGCAGCATATGCCTTGGCTTCTACTCAACATCACTCACAAAGCTCACAGATAAATAAATCAAATAAATAAATAAAACCTAAAAAAGTACCAACACCAAACAACACCTCACACACTCACTCTTTTTCGAAGTCTGGAGCTTTTTAAACTCTATTACTTCCTTTTCCATGACAAAACGCATCCTGCCTAGAAAACTTCACAATCTTCTAAAAACCTTGCAGTGAGAAAGGGAGGTGTGGGGAGGTTGGGCAGTGTGGGGCAGGGCAGGGCAGGGTGAGGTACATTGGCTCTGGCTTTGTCTGGAGTAGCTGTGAACACTCGGTAGGCACAGGAGGGTGAGGCTGCCAGGAGCAGTGGCCAGGAGCAGTGGATGGGAGCAGAGGGTGGGAGCAGAGGGTGGGAGCAGTGGTTGGGAGCAGAGGGTGGGAGCACTGGTTGGGAGCAGAGGGTGGGAGCAGAGGGTGGGAGCAGCGGGTGGGAGCAGTGAAGCAGTGGCCAGGAGCAGTGTTTAGGAGCAGTGGTCAGGAGCAGTGGTCAGGAGAAGTGGCTGGGAGCCCTGTTTAGGAGCAGTGGCCAGAAGCAGTGGCCGGGAGCAGTGGCCAGGAACAGTGGATGGGAGCAGTGTTTAGGAGCAGTGGCTGGGAGCAGTGTTTAGGAGCAGTGTTTAGGAGCAGTGGCTGGGAGCAGTGGTTGGGAGCANTAGGAGCAGTGTTTAGGAGCAGTGGCTGGGAGCAGTGTTTAGGAGCAGTGTTTAGGAGCAGTGGCTGGGAGCAGTGGTTGGGAGCAGTGTTTAGGAGCAGTGTTTAGGTGCAATGTTTAGGAGCAGTGTTAAGGAACAGTGGCCAGGAGCAGCCGCACAGCAGGGGCAGGGAGGCAGTGCCAGGAGGTGACTGCCACTGCCCTGCATGACAGCAGGCCTAGAGACAAGCCATGCTGTGGTATTCCCCACCTTTTTTCCACTGGTAAGGCTTCTCCTCAAGCCTCCAGGGTCCCTAAGGTTTGAAGAGATTCTCCAAACATGAAGCATCACCTGCAGGGTGATGAAATGAGGGAGGAGTGGATCACTTAGCTAACCCACTTAGACTTATGTAAGTTCATGGCTCTTGTGTCTGGCATCCCCAGTGGCGTTCATGGAGGTGGCAGGTCTCTGTGAGACTGCCTGTCCTTTTTGAAATGTTTCTGATGACTTGAAGGCAGCTGCTGCTCCTCTTTATAACAACAAAAAGCAAGACCCAAGGAACTACAGGCTGGTGAGCCTTAACTGTGTCCCCGGAAAAGTTGCAGACCATGAATTGATAGAAGTAATTTCTTGCCTGAGCAGACCATGCCTGAGCAACCTCAGGTCATATAAACTATGTTATATGGCTATTAAATATTTAAAATAGATGGAAAGCTAAATTCTTTTGCAAATAGTTATTGCTCTCTGAAATGGACCCACACAGGTTACGGATCACGTTGAACAAAAAAAGCAGATGCAAAATTTGAGAAACTGGATCATTTAAAATTTGAAAATAGTTGCTATTTATTTTAGCAAAATGCTAAACAAATTAGATTTTCTTAGATTTCTTAGGAATATCTACTTTGATGATTTCTTACAATTTTTTCAATTGTTTCCATGCAGATAATTAAGGAAACTTTCAGACACATTTGGTTACAGATATATCATTCACTAAGTAACATATTTTCAGAGTTTTATAAAATTGTATTTATTATTGCTATCTTTTTTTTTTTGTCTTTTAAAATATGAAAGATATTATTTCATTTTCCAACAGCTTATTTGTACATGGTAGGTTATAAAAAACATGGCATCTCTAGAAAAATTATGTCGAAATGACTATGGCAAAAATATGAAGCTCACTTCCAATAAGATCTATGAGAAAATGCTGTAAAGAAGCAGGAACCTGAAAAAATTGTCATCTTAAGGTGAAAAGCAAATTCACCTTAATTGCCTGAAAATATCAAATATTCTATTTATGAAAATTCTAATAATACGTCTTTACTGTACAGCTAAACTTCACACTTTCTGAATTCTTCATACATTACACGTGGTCTCTGGAAGCCCACATACCTCACACATGGATAGAATAAAAACATATAGAAGACCTTTTAAACTATATGTACATTGTCACAGACATGTATAGGTATGTTCAGATGACACCATAGAGTCATAAGAGTTCATGACCTCAGAGCTCTTTTCCAGCCTTAATGATTCTGTGATTTCATGATGCAGTCAATGCTGCCTAGGAAGAGAGTTAAAGCAAGAGTAATTTAATCAATATCTTATTATAAGCATGATATGAGAACTTGTGAAAAAGGCTTGCTACCCAACATCCAGAAAAAAAAAAACCATGAAAAATACTTAACTTGTAGACTCTTAGAGCTTATTGAAACTAAATATGTTCCTCTAAATTAAACCTTTCATGAAAAACAGGAGGAAAGTTTCCAGCTATTTCTTTCTCTTGTAGATTTTTAATAAAATCCAAGTAGGACTGAATGAATCCAGAATAGTTCATCTACCATGGACAACATAATTCAAGTACAGTGCTCTAGGCTGGCTTTTAGCTAGTGAATCTAAAAGGTGTATTAAAATGAAACAATTTCATTTTTTCCAAGTTAAGTTCTTGATTACTGCAAATTGCAAAGAAGGACATGGTGAAAAGCAATTTAAAATACGCTTAAAACTAACAGCACGGTCAAATTATGAAGTAAGATTTTGCTTTAATCTGAGTTTACAATTTAGACTGATTTTTATCATCTATAGCAAGGATTTTCAAGCAACTCTGGCAGAAGGAGAAAATATTTCTTAATATGTAGGAAAAGGGAGTACTGGAAATGATGCTAAAAAAAGACATTATTTTAGGCACAAGGATCTATAAAAACAGGCCTAATGTGTAGCTTTCATGTTTTAATGCTGACTGTATTGTGTCAATTTAATGTAATTTACACTTTCAATATACTTCTTTTATCTGAACTGAACAACTAGTTCAATACAGTGTGTTAGTGTGTTTTACTAACTTTCCTTTTCCGCCAAAGATTTTAGGGTGAATTAATTATAGCCAAGACACCAAATATAAACATCCTGATCTCACTAACACTACAGTTATTTTATCTTTATTACTGAAGACCTTTGCTTAGATGTAAGAGTGCATCATGATTTAGTTCACTATGACTGACAGGCTACTCTTTATGATTTGACATGATGTCACTGTAGTAGGTATGTGGACTATTTAATGGCTTTAGAAAATCTCTTATGGCCTTCCCTAACTCATAAAATTAATTTTCCTTGTCCTGTTGCATGAGTACTGATGACAAAGTGTAATCTTAATACAAGAGAGAAAATGTCTAATATTTTCTTAAGTAAAACATTTTTCTTCTGTGATTTAATGTAAAAAGTTTTGCCTCGCATGAATTACATTCAGAGCTTCAAAGCACATAGTAACCTTTCATTATTTCAATGGTTCCCTTTTGGTGTACTGTACAAACCCTCAGAAATGACATTGTCAAACTGTTACAATCCACTTGAGGCATGTCAAAGCCTCACTATTCAGAACTGGTGACTAGACACCTGAGCAGTAAAAAACCATTGTGACTTTTAACTCTGTATCTTCACTACAGTGTGTCCATGTATGTCTACCTCAGCAAAGTAGTATTAGCTCTTGGCAAAAAGCATTCATCTGGGCTGAAAGGCTGTCAGCAGCAATATGGTAGATGTCAATTAGAATAAAGTATGCGATGCAAACACATTTGCCAATTACATGCATTAGATCTCATAATGGCTGATGTCATAAATGTAGTTTGGTGATAAATTATCTTAAGGACAGTAATTACATTTTTCCATCAGTTGAATATACCCATTTTGAAGTCACAGAACAAGATCCACAGATAAAGTTTCCCTTCAAACAACAGAAACAACTGAAATGTCAGGGTGTGTGGTTGCTTGCTGTGTGATTGTTTTCCAGTTAGTCCTGGATTTATCTTCTAAGTATTCAGCATTATGTTGAAGAGATTGAAGAATAAATAACCAAAAATAAGAGCTACAAAAAAAAATAAATTACATGGACCAGATCATTTGGATCCAGTTCAGCTTCCCATCCAATATGGGGAGGATGGCATCCAAGATAAGAGATGAGAAGAGTGACAGAGACAGTGGCAGTTGCATATAAAGCTACCTGGCAGATTATCCTTTATTAGCGATTTTTAGATCATTATTTCAAGACGGGGAGTTGGACTCAATGATCCTTATGTGTCCCTTTCAACTTGAGATAGTCTATAATTCTATGATTTAATACTTTCCTTAATGTTCAAATGTTAATACAAACACTTTAGTTTAAATAGAACTCAGAAAGATTCTATCAGCTGTGTTAACTAAATAATAAGAACTGTACTTTTTGCCTAAATGTGTGTATTTTGTTTCATTTTTAAAATCAAAAGTATCGTGCAATACAATTACAGACAAGCGTAAAAAGGTTTCTATCATGAATATAAGAAGTGTAAAGCTTGCAGTAAGGATAAAAGGCGTGCTGCTCTCTGTTAAGGAAATTTCCCAGTCTCACAAGCCTCTCGTTCACACTCCCAGCCCCAGCAGCTTCCAGGGCTGGGCCGATCCCGCTCCAGCGGGGCTCCAGTGTCCCGAGGGGTTCCCGCTGCCTCCCACCCCCCGCACTCACGGTCGGAGCAGGTTTCTCACCGGATCGATCCCAGGTTTCCCATGGCAGAGGCTCTCACGGCTCATTCCATAAAGCCCCTTGCTCACGGCGCAGCAGCACAGGAACAGCCCGAGCTGGTGCCTCCGAGGAGGGACCCCGAACCGAGGATCCCCTGGGCTTTGGAGCCTTCCCAGCCCGAGGCACCAAGGCCTCGCTGTCCCTGCCCAGCCCCGGCTCCTGCCGTGCCTGTCCCGGCCCTTTGGGATGCGCGGGCTCAGCCCGGGGCCCGGGCTGCGGCTGCACCCCCAGAGCCCTGCACCGCTGCAGGCCCCGCACCTGCGAACGGAACCGACAGCGCAAAGGGTGGGGATACACTGCTCAAAGGAAGCAAAACTCCCAGACATCCAGGGAACCAACTCCTTACTAATCATAGTGGTTATAAATAGACAGGGTCATTTTCACAGTCAGATCATTAGCCTTTTATTAATCTGAATACTCCCCAAAATTTCAAAAGTCATTGCCTTCTACTGGAAGCAAAGAAGTTTTGGAAAAGAATGTATGGAGAATCCCGCTATGCAAATTCAGTGTCTGTAAAGGAGACAGCTGAGTCCAGCAACTTTATTCGAACAAAGGGAGCGAATGCACCGGGGCACACGCCCGTGGGGTTTCCTCTCTCCACATTTCAGAGGGCGCAGCCTCCTTTCACCCTAAACTCTCGGCCACACGGTGCCCTCTTCCTTTCCCCACTGGCTGAGGTACTGGGAAGGTCCAGCCTTCCCAAACTGCCTCTCACCTATCCCTTGAACCTGCCATTTTACCCCAAAGCTCAGAAACTCAGGCTTGTGCAATCACACTTGTCCATTTCTGGAGCCAAGCTATCTAGGCTCGGTTACAAACCTGCTGCATGATGTTAGTGGAGACATTAAGACCCATTTTAAGGACAGTAACATCCATACCTTCACCCATGGAATTGTTTATAAAGACATTAGCACACATCCTGCCTATCAAGAACTTAAACTCTAGATCTCCTTGCTTTCAGTGGTCCAACAGGAAAGACAAACAGCAGGAGTTTCCCCTCTCCATGTGGACTCAGCTCAGCTAGACTTCATAGATATCTCACTCTGGGCAAAAGCATATCCCTGGGTAAAACTTAGTAATGAGACTAGGACACACATTGGCTTTAGAAAAGAATAACAGGGATTTAATTGTAATTGAGTACGAGAGGTCTGGCTAGCCGAAATTCAATCTATGTAAAAATTGTATTTTTTAGAAAAGAGCTTTTATAAGCTATGCAATAGCATTTTAGTAAGGATGCAGTTATGGCATGCACAGACACATGATAATTAAGGCATTTGTAAAGATAATGTGCTAAAGTCATGTAGTTTTTTATGAACACTTTGTCATACATGGCAGGAGTGTGACCTTTGCAGGGGGATATAAATATGTATGCACACACACATACACATATACACACAAAACCACAACAAAAACAGTGTTTGTCTAACAATGACAACTGCTACCACAACATGTGAAATCCAACAGGTGTGAAAATTAACTGTTGGCAAAAAATGGAGTTAATTATTTCACTGACAAGCTGCATTCATACAGAATGGAAATAACTGTATTCAGAAAATAATGAAAAAAATTCTTATCTACCAAAAAAATGAAGTGCATAAAAAACTGAATTTAGGCCTAAAACTTCTAAACAAGTGGTTAAATGGAAATAAGGCAGAAATTATTTGTATTATATAGTATGTATTAACACCACTGGTAATATATTAGGGAGTATAAACTGAGCATCTAAATTCCCTATATCGTGAAATGGAAATAGAGTGCCTTTAAAATACACTGAAGTTTAGGACTCGTAGCATAGGTGCCTCAAGTTTGGACAGTGTGGCTGGATCTCAATGTACATTTCCATCTGCTATTCATTTATTGGCATATTCTGATCAAACTATTTAAAACCAGGGAAAGTCTTCCACCAAAACAAATACAATTTAAGATCTGAACAACTAATGAGTTTAGAAAAATACTTAGATTGTTAAAAAAAAACAAACCCAGAAGTTATCAGAATAAGATTCAAAAATCAGAGCTAAAAACATTTGATTTATTTTCTGGGTTTTAATAGGTACTAGATCTGTGTTAGTTAAGGAAGCAGAAAGAGAGACAAACAAGAATAAATTGGAGACCACTGTTCAGAACAAAAATAACCGAAATATTAATTCTGAGAAAACTACTGGGATTCATATACTGCATTTGGAAAAAATCCAAATGAAAGAGCAAATATCACATAGCAGAGCTAATGTACATACAGGAAAAAGCTAAAGCCAATTTTGCAATACTGTCAGGTAATAACCTTTCATAAAAAACGTGAAGTTTCCTCAGAGTTTCTGTGTGTATTCATGTTCTCCAATTCTAAATTATTTTACCCAACACAGGTCTTGGTCACTTGCCTCCTCTATCTGCAGCATCCCTTTACCTATCTTTCTCCTATTTTTTTTTCAGTCTTTCTGTATCAACTCAAGTTTATTACCAAGTAAATGGCAATTTCTACACTTACTTTTAGTTTTAATAAATGTAATGTGCATTATATTGATTACATGGTAATTCAGAATATCTGTTGTTTTCTACTAGGTTCTAAACTGATGTAATTTCATTTCTACACTGAAGACAAAGTTGGGGATTTAGAAGAAAATTTTATTTTTTTTTTGAAGAAAGTAGTCTTAGGAAGGCTTGTGAAATGCCTCTTCTCAACTTCTTTTTGGCAGCAATGGTTAGTTTCTAAAACTAACTTATGAGAACATTCTGTTGTTTTTTTTTTTCTTTTTGGTTTTTAAGAACAAGAACAGGATAAAAGGATAAAATAAGATAAAAGAATAACCTCCTTCTGTAGATGTCTTAACATATCCATGCACCTGTTGTAGATCTCAGCCTGGAAAGAGAACAGTGATACCATGTTCAGTTTCCAGTTCCTACCAGATTTATGTTCATGCATTTTTAATAGGAGTACAAGGACAGATCTGCTCCTCTTCCTTCCATCCTGAAGAGTGACTGTGTGAACCTGATGAGGCTATTCCCTTGATGGATTTAAGTCACACAGCTAAGGGGGATTTTCCTACACATTGTACAAGTTAGAATGCAATCAAGTCAAGTCAAAGTCAGCTGATGTTTTACAGAGCCTAATTCAAAAATGTGGCATTTTATGGAAAAGTACATTATAACAAGGTTGAACAGCTGAATAGCAGTTCAGCTTTTGGAGAATGAAATCCAGGTATTTTCTTTAAATTTAAAAGGAGTAGTAAGATTAGAGGGGAAGACAGGAAGCAACTGAGTTAGCAGCTTTCCACTACTTGAATAACATATAAATAGGTAGGTCTAGCTTCTTGAATGTAAAATCCTTTGTCCCAACTCTCTATTCAAAATACAGCATTGATTCATTCAATCACACTTTATCATTCTCAACATGAACTTATGTGAACTGTTTGCCACTGATTTGACTATTCTTCTCCAAAGAATATGCCAATAATAATCTAACATATTTTTCTCTAATTCCTATTATACTTCTCCATTGATATCACTTCTTTTTACTGGCATATAAAATAAAGGTTTTATTAAAATACAACGAATAGACTGCTGTGTTAGTATTGACATAACCTTCTTGATTTCCCATCTATAAACTGAATCTAGAGAATGAAGCAGAGACAGAATGTATCTGATGTTCCTGAGTGAGAAATTCAGCACAAATTTTATCTGTCCTATAAATTAGCGACATAGGTAATTTTGGAGAAACAGACCAGTGGGTTAGGTGACTACTCATTCTAGGTACGCATCTTAATATCTCAGGGTATTTAAAGATGTTTGAAACACAAAATAAAATAAAATAGAGCAAAATATTTAACTCCTCCCACAGGAAACCCTCCCCCAAAACCCCCAGGCGAACAACAAAAACCACAACCACAACAGATTCATTGTGCTGAGAGCTGAAACTGTGATAAGAGGAAAGGTCAGATTATTAAAATCTAAATTATTATGATTAGGAGATATTATGGTGAGAAGAGCAAAATTAAAGAAAGGCTGGTCAGTGGAATGTGAGTATCACCTGAACATTCTTTGAACACTCCTGTCAATTTAACAACTGGAAGAAAAAATACACGTGTTTAAGTTTACTCATGTTTTAGTATTCAAAATAATCTGTTTAAGCTAAAAAAACCTACGGAGGGTAAATAACATTATATAGCTAAAGGGATGTATCTGTGCAACATTCCATCTTATTGTACGAGTTCTCTACATCTCATATGGCATTTCCAACTCATGGACATTTGACTCTTACTCTGGTTTGTGCTTTTTACCTTCTTTGACTGCAGAGTCAGATATACCACAGTTTGTGGATAAAGAAATCCATTTTAGCCACCTTTCTAACTCCTTTATCTTTCTTTTTCAGAATGCCATTAAGATATAGTCTGCTGATGGCTATAAAAATGAGAAATCTGAAAATGAACTGTATGTGTTATGTCTTGAAGCTATACTGAAAGTCATTAAAATTATCCAATAAAGAATGGAGTTAATCATTAGTTTCAGGTTTGATATATTAGTGGAATGCTCTGTCATCACAAGAATCTTTGTTCTTTTTATAATCTATCCCTATGAAGTTTTTACATTAGCTGCAAAATTGGTTGTCTCAATGACAGGTACGGTCTTCTTTAAGGACAGGCAGTTTTTGCTCTTAAAATATACTTGCCTAATCAGGATTCTGCAGGGAGCAGATGAACACTGGGCTATAAATAGCCATAAAAAGTGTTTGAGTAAGCACAATCATTCTAAAATTAAAAATATTTTTCAATTAATGCTTAAACTATGAGATATTCCTTATCTTTGCTCAAGGTATTACATCCTTGCCTAAAATGTTATCATTTGTTAAGTCAGATGTTCACACCTGTTGTACTTATCAGCTTCACATGAATCTGAGGAAGAATACAGGTCCATAAATACTACAAAGAAAATACAAATACAAAAAACTTAATCTACAAATTACATTCTGACATAACCAATTGGTAATTTTTATTCTTTTTATTCTTTTTAGGTTTTCACTGTCTAAGAAGTAGATCCACTTTCAATTAGTTCTACATTAGAGAATCAATTGGCTTGTATAAAAGAAGTCTGCAACAACACGATTGTAGAAATATTTAAGCAGAAACTGTTTTCAAAAAGTATTCCCTTCTAGAGGGCCAGCTAACTTTGAGTACTATGGAGGTGAAAAAGCTTGATACCAAAAGACTGAACCTTCATTGCCAGAGGAAAAATAAGTAGTCCAATAGATAAGTATAACAAACTGTATTTATAAGCATAGATTCCACATCTCCTAGCACTAACATCTTAAAGCATTTCATATATCAGCCCACAGAATCTGCATAGCTGTGACTATTTCCAAACAGTTCTATGTGTTTTAGGTAGGCAATCAATATGAAAAGCAACACTGAACATTTAGTACCATGTTATTTTGCCAACAGTGATCTCAAAACCGGTTCATCATTCAAAAAACTGTAAGTCTTTTTAAATAGGGTTGATATTTACTCTAAAAGTTTAAAATTTAAATGGATTTCATCATGGCATATGAAAAACAAGAATGTACTTGGCAGTACCCGTATAGTACTTATTTCAAAAAAGAAAATTCCTCACCTTTTGGCTTTTTTTGATGGGATATTTGTTTCCTTAAAAATTATTTTAAACGTTTGATATATAGCTTCACTGCATATAAGGGTCAGAGAAGCCAACCTGCCCTATGTCAAAATTTCCCTAAAACTGATCATGTTAGTTAAGTATATTTTATGACAAAATCATAGACGATACAGTATGACAAAATCATAGATGATACAGTCAATTGAAAATTAATGGAGGAAAAATTTAGATTACTAATACATTTCAAAGGCATCTAAATTAAACAACTAGAAAGCTGAGAAACAATACAGATTTTTCTGTTAATTTTCTTGTGTTTGAGTATGATTAAGAAAGCAATGAGCATATTAGAATGCATGAAGAATGACTTGAAAAATTACTCAGGAAATGTCATCATGGCACACTCAGAGATCATGGATACAATCCTCTCTGGAATTGGCTACATAATGTCAATCACCTCCTCTAAAATACCTTAGCGCTCACAACAGTCCAGAGAGGAGAAATTAGAGGTGTAATTATTCAATCTGTAGAATCTGCAGGTAGTTTTGAGGCAAAGAATATTCAACAACAGAATTTGACATTAGTTTGGATAATAAAACTAATCAGTCTCAAAAGTTTGAAAGACACAAACATGAAACTCTGATAACCAGTTTTGATCTAAAAGCTAGATTTGAGGCAACTTTATAGCAAAAATACCCAGAAGATATTCAAATAACGTGTATGATGTAACTCACTTAACATGAGACATAAGCAAACCACTCTAGGCATGTTATTAAGCAGCAAAACCAGATTCAGTTCTTCCTTCTCTTACCAGTGATAGTAAAATGTAGTGATAGTGTAAAATGATGGGAAGAAATCATAAATCTGTAAATTGTAGGTTAATAATTTTTTGATGTTTTGCCTAACTATCCTATTAACCTACATAAACATAAGAAAGGCCCTCTATGTTTTTGCAGCATGTATATGTAATCAACTAAAACACATTTCTTTTGCTTATGGACCTGAAATAGCTTTCATAGTTTCTACTCATATGGTTTCTTGAGCCAATATATTGGAGTTTCCCCTTACTGGGGAAACACTGGGGTCTTGAAATACAGGTAGTAATGTATTTTCTCTCACTATTCAGCCATTCAAGAGTACTTAGGAGCCTGGCACTTAATCACCTAGAACAGAGCTGGGGAAGGTAGGAACAGCCCGTGATAATCTGCATAGATTGTCTCAAACATCTCTGATGTCTTTCCTGTTATTTGGGTCACAAAAAGACTTATTTCCATCATAAATACATATTTTATACATACAGCCACACACATATATATATTAAAAATTTATATTTACATTTGTAAAAGATGAGAGCTTTATATTAAAAAAAACCTTTAATAAATGTGCATTTCCTATCTCCATCAGCTAATAGAGTCATTTAATGAATGCCCCAGAAAGTGGGAATTCAGGCAGTTCAGAGTACTCTCTTGGAATGCTACTTCTACTACTTCTCAGAAAGCACTCCATTTCATTAATACTTCAGGCTGTCAAATTACAATTTTTCTCTGCTAAATATAGTCTCCTAAAGGCAAAATATTAATGTTTAAAAAAATAAATCCTGTTACTGTGCAGGCTTCTCTGTTAAATCACAGCCTTCTATGTTTCTCTGAAATGTGCGAGTACAATAGATAACACACACATTATCTTTCAATCTCTTATCTCACAGACTATAACTTCTCCAAGAACCAAGGCTCAGCATATTAATGTATAAATATGTGTGCTTTAGCTCACGGGTCAGGTGCAGTTACAGTGAACGGGGTGACATCAGACTGGTGACCTGTAACTAGTGGGGTTCCACAGGATTCCACCCTCAGCCCTATGCTCTTCAGCATCTTTATAAATTACTTGGATGCAGGACTGGAAGGGATACTAAGCAAGTTCACAGATGATACAAAACTGGGGAAGAGCTGTTGACTCCCTCAAAGGCAAAGAAACCCTGTAGAGACCTTGATAAATCAGAGGACTCAGTAATCACCAACAGTATGAAGTTTAACAAAGAAAAGTGGCAGATTCTGCACCTGGGATGGGGCAACCTTGGAAATATGTGCAGACTAGGAAATGAGATACTGAGAGGCAGAACCACGGAAAGGGACCTGGGAGTCCTGGTTGATGGCAAGGTGAACATGAGCCAGCAGTGACCTGGCAGCCAGGAGGGTCACCCGTGTCCTAGGGTACATCAGGCACAGCATCACCAGCTGGGCAAGGGACGGGATTGTCCTTCTCTGCTCTGTATTGGGGCAGCCCCACCTCAAGTCTTGTGTGCAGTCTGAGGTGCCTCAACATAAGGAAAATATTAAGCTACTAGAGAGTGTTCAAAGGAGGGCAGTAATGACAGTGATGGTGAAGGGCCTTGAAGGGAAAGCTATATGAGGAGTGCCTGAGGTCACTTGGTCTCTTCAGCCTGGAGGAGATTGAAGGGAGACCTCATCGCAGTCTACAGCTGCATGGTCACATCACCAAGCCTGAGAGAGTTTCAGAAGGCTTTCCAATACTCTTGGGCACATGGTGTGATTGTTGGGGCTGTTGTATGCAGAGCCACAAGTTTGACGTGATGATCTTTGTGAGTCCCTTCCAACTCAGCTTATTCTTTGATTCTGGCAGCAGTATTTTTCACAGTCTAGTTTTGGTCTATTTGCTCTATGATTTCAACAGTCATTTCCTCACAGTGAGGGATCTTCTACTTTTAAGTAGGAATTAAATCACAGAACAACCATTTAGGCTGGAAAAGACCCTTCAGATCATCAAGTCCAACTGTTAAGCTAATGCTTAAACAGGTTCATTGCTAAGCCATATCCTTAAATGCCATGTCTACCCATCTTTTAAATACCTTTGGGGATGGCGACTCAACCACTTCCTTAGCCAGCCTATTCCATGTTTTGTCACCCTTCCAGTAAAGAAAGTGTCCCTAATATCCAATCTAAACCAACCATGGTGAGAGTTAGGGGTAAAATGCTGCATAGAAAAAGAGATTTTGAAGTGAAGAAATTTCAATGAAATAAATACCGAGGGCATAAAAAATATTTTTATGTGAAAAAATGTAACACCTCATGATTCTAGATTTTAATCCCTTCATTTTTAGAGCCATCACTACAGCAGGGCATAAAACACAAACCTGTGCCCATGACTAGTAACCACACAGTCCTCTATGACAAGGCCAATAACAGTACACATGCACAAATAACAAAATGTGATATGCAAGAGCTATAGAGAAATTATTACAAATGAACCTTACTTTAATCAATGTAAACAGATTGTTTAACTACTCTTCAAAAATATTCCCCCTCTGTATTCGCTCCAATTAAAGAAAAATCAGTGAGACAGAAATAAAGATTCCAAGGAGCTGAATGAAGAACTCCCACAGAGTGACAGTTTATCTTCTCAGTCTGTAATATTAAAAAGATAAGCACTAGAGGAAATATAAAATAGATTTGTTAGAAAACTACTTTAATGTTCTTTAAAAATTTTTTGTACCAAGGCAAATAGCATTACTATAAACTATTTTCTTTAACAGTAGAGTGCCCTGAATTATCCTCTTCCTTGGGACAGCAACACATTGTTCACATTAGTTTCTGCAGAACAGAAACATTCAAAATACTGGTGCAAAAAAATCACTACTGCACCCCTACTTCTAAGTGAAAATCCAATAGACTGGTGGGAAGAAAAATGCTTCATCGACCAACTACTTCACAAAAAAAGTAAAGTCTAAGTATTCTTGTCAGTATAGAGTATGAGTATTAAAATTTGCACAGTAAATTAATCCATGTACAGAAAACTGCATAATCATAGCATGATAAAATTTTCAGACTGCAATTAAATTAGCTTAAAATGAAATTAAGCTTTAATGAAATTATGTTCTTCTTTCATTGTACTTTTGAAGTCAGTGTTTCAAAAATAAATTCTTACTTAACATTTATTTAAGGATCACTTAAAAATATTTAGCAGGAATGTGAGGCATGTTTCTTGTATCTTATTTTTTCTCATCTATATACAATAATTTCCTACTTACAGTCAGTAGCTATATATATCAGCTGAGGTAAACTACCTGAACATAGAGAAATGTGTTAGTGGCTCTTTTCTTAGCAACGAGCAACAAACAGGCCAAACTAAAAAGCCAGTAATTTGCTCCACATTAAAAAAAAAAAAAAGTTCAAAGAGATTACACGTATTGATATATGCATTTCCTTAGAGAACTTCACTTACATTAAATATAAAAGAAATTTTTGAAAAACGTTGAATTAATAGTAACAAAGTATTTTTAAAGAAAGAATACAACTTCAAATCTCAAATTCTAAACTAGAAAATTCTTGGCTACAGTCATAAGTGGCTATAGAGATACAGTTGCCTGACATATTTTTTCTAGTGATTTTAAAGTGCTGAATGACATCTGTGTGAATTCTATTTCTATGCTGAAAAACAAAAGACCTACACATAGCAAAATTCTGTGTAATGAAGCTTAACATTGTGTGGCAATTATAATATTTAAAATTACAACATTAGGAAAATTTACTGCAATTTTTCAAAAGCCATTTAATGACTTCTTCTTCAGCATTTTTGGTGTATTGAATTTTGCTCCAGCGCATTTATTTCTCCTTGACTGAATTGTAAAACAAATGGAAATCCAAATATTAAACATTCAAACATAAATATTACCCTGTGTTAATAACTATATTATTGTTACTAATCTAACCATTAAATTAACAGGTCATGTTTGCTTGTGTTTCCTATTTACTTGTTGAAGATAGAAATTATAAATTTTACCTACATTGATGTTTACTCATCCAGTATTAGTTAATTGTATACAGTTGCACTAGATCAATGCACCCAAAATAAAACTACTTCAATCTCTAGGGAAAACATTAAATCTCTAATTGATGTTTGAAACAAGAGAACTGGCTGTACTTAATAGGTATTTCATCTATTCTGAAGTAATTTCCTGGGCTTATACCTTTGAACCTGCAATAAATCTCTCTTCCCTCAGTCCCTCTTTCAGCACCTAAAATAGACCACATACTTTTGGTCAGACCAATGCTGAGCTCAGAAGACACCATAAATATCCTGGGAGAAGATGTGATTTGCATTAACAAAGAAAATGAGTTACTATGAGATTTCACATTTCTAGTATTACCAAACCTTTTTGAAAGAGGGGAGGTTTTTTTTTTTTTCTTTTAGAGTTGGCAGGAGATCTTGCAAATTGAAAAAGGAGATCATAAATAGGATGTTCTTTACATCAAAGTGCTCTTCCTTTGACATCATCAAGTAGTTTCTACAGCATGTACCGCGGCTGGCAGGCGCTAAGTAGGAAAGAACATTCTGCACACCAGTTGTCTAACTTTTCTGATGGAAACGTAATGAATGTAGGGTTTTGGGAGGAATGCTACTACCCTGTCAGGGATTTTTATATTCTTCAGAGCCTAGAAACTGCTAAGGAGTTTTTATAGGAGGTTGATTTTTTTTTCCTTAAATGGTTACAGATAGGAGATGAAAATTAGTTTTATTGAGTGGTATAACCCATGGTAATCTACAACCTTCATAATCCTTACTATGGTTTCATATACTTAATTGCTTTCCAGCTGCTTTTTTTTTGTTTGGTCAGTAATTTCTACAATGATTTTTAAATTTTTTTGTCATTGCTTTTTTGTACAACCAATAATGATTAAGCCAAGAACAATAGAATTGCTTTTAATGTCACTCAGAAAATATTGTATTATATTAATTTTTCATGTTTAGAAAGAATCAGTCCCCAAATGAAAAATCCCCAAATTAAGCTACAAGACCAAGTCAGTTATATATACTTAGTGTGGAATATTTTGTTTCATGGATACAGCGCTAGTACAGATCTGTCCACAATATTATTGAGACAGTATTCCTATTTAAATGATTTTGGTTGCTTTTAATATATTGGCAAATTCAGCAAATGGCTTTCCTCTGTTAAAGAATGAGGGATTTTAGGAAGACAATTGTTTGTACTCAAGGATGTAGGAAATACATTGCACTATGAATTTTTAATTTTAATTAGCTATTGGGGCTATCACAATTATTTTTTTATGTTCTAGTCACTAACATGACATAGTGACATCAATATGAATATGTTTCTATACTGTAGTATGCCCTATGATGCGATGCTACTGATCATTTATTAATCATGGCACTAAATAACTACTTTAAGTATTTAACCAGATTTTTCTGGTATCAGAAAAACTGGTTCCATCTTAAGGTTCATATGCAGTGTGTCCTGCAGGCAAGTTGTTTTCACGAGTGTCCAAAATTAAGTGTGCTGACCATATGAGAACTTGTTTCAGAATGTGCAAATCAGCATCTATCAAATTCCTTCTGATGAACAACTGAGAATGAAGGAGAAACTATATCCCAATTTTGCTTCTAAGGATTTTGCTATGAACTTGAAAGATAATAGGATACCAGCATGAACAAGGAAATATCCCCTTCTGTATTGCTATTGCAACCAAAGGAATTAATTCTTAGTACTCTCCTTGCTGTATTATGGCCACAAAGGTATGAAGTACATAGAGTTAGTCTATAGTTGGAAAGATACTTTAGACATGTGTACATAGCACAAAGGATTAAAGCTATAAAGGAAATTTGATCAATTTATGAACAGTATCAGAGGACAGGTTGCTCATTACAATGAAGCTTCAGATTAGGTGACTTACAATCCCTTTTCAATAGCATATCTTGAAAATTAAGGTAAGAGCTTCCACGTTTCTAAAACACTATTTTCAGTTGAAGTTAACATGGCAAGAGCAAACAGACTCTCACTGTGTTTTTCAGCACATTTATTCTCACTTCATACTGTGATTCATCACAGTCTGGGTGCAGTGATTTGAAAGTCCTATAATGCACTAATGCATTACTGATAGCTATTTTCATTTATTAAAAGCAGTACCAGAATTCTTAGAGCATTTCAAAGCCTTGTTCCTCTATAGCAACTTTGGCAGAGACCCTGACATAGCTGAAAGTAGCTGAACCACTTTAACAAAAAAAAAAAAAAATAAAGAAAAAGGCATCCACATGAAATGGACTCTTTCTGTTCTCAAGTTACTGTATATAGAAAGTATTGTCTGTTCTCGCTAATTAACAGGAACAGGCCTCCTCCTTCCTTAGATAAATATACAATAGAGAGAAAAGAAAGCACCCTGCTACACAGCGCCCTCACAAGGGAAGATAACCACACAAGACATCCATCCTTTATCCTGCAGTGTGAGAGAGAGCAACTGCACTGAAGGAAAAAGGATATTGAGGACCTGTGGTTACTAACTGTCCATGGCTACAGAAAGAAAGGGTATGTCAATGCCTAAGATGCAGAAAGCGTTTTACAATTTTTTTTCCTTTAAGGACCTGACAAATACGAGTAAGCTGAAAGATGCATGTTGCACATCCAGGCTTTGTGGGGTTCTGTGTGTGTTGTTGTTGGCTTGGTTTGCTTTTTTCTTACACAAACCTCGACACTAGCATTAGTCCTTTATTATCAAAAAAAATAAGTGTTATACTGTGCCATTATTATACTCTGCAGTAAAGACATGAGGCCAAATTAAATTTTAATAGAAACCAATTATTTTCATATACATTAATAAGGTACAGAATGGTAAATAAGAAAATACTTGTCAAATAGACATTTGTAGATCATGAACCCAAATTGGAAGGAGTGAGGGTAAAATCATATCCCTTTGATCACCAGACTAGCCCACAGTGATGAAGCACATCTAACATCAGGTCAGTGAGGTGATGTTAGGATCAATAAAGCAAAGGCCAAGGCAAAGTCCTGCAACACATCTGAGGAAAAGACTACGGGCCTGAGCTCACTTACAACAAGCTGTTTCCAGTGCCTAGCCCAAGGCAGGATGCCAGCTCCTGGGCAGCTGTACCCATGCTGGAGCTGGACACAGCCAAGCCCTGGACCTCGGGGCATGTGGGCAGGACGGTGCAGACCTTGGGGGAGAGCTTGGAGAGCAGTACTCCTGCAGTACTCCTAATGCTTCCTATTTTTTAATTTAGATCATAAAAATCATTGTAAGATATCGCAGCAAGTCTCAGCGTCCTAGGTAGGGATCACCAAATACAGTCTTCTCAATTTATCATATATTAGTATGCTTTAATGTGAAAGAACCTATAATAACATAATAAAACATAAAGAGAAGCCATCACATTTCCTCTTTCATTAGGATCCTAAAAAAATTAAATAATTCCTGTTTTAAAAATAACTTCAAGCTAGTTATACTGCTAGTAAATAACTTCAGCTACATTTAGACACAGCAACACTCAAAATTCTGTAATGAATAAGAATTTATTTAGACTTTTACACATTTTGTCCATTTTGATTTAGAATTTACTTCTCATTCCAAATTTCAGAAGCATTAATAAAATTTATCAAGATATAAGTCACTAAAAAATTCTGCCTACACGCAAACTGTATTGTGAATTTTGAAGTCTGCTTTTCTTAATTTTAGGCACAATCCTGGTTTCTAAAACTGATTATTGATTTTGGTGTTTCAAGCTGAAATAACACAGACCAAATTTTCAGGAAGCAGACTGTAGGAGTTCTGCACTGCAAATCAGTTTACAATTCCATAATTTTTTCTTGGTAGAATTTTTTTCTAGGCTTTTGGTCATGAGACTCAGAAATATAGCAAAACCCTTATTTGAATCCTTTCCACTGTACTGTTATGGTCACTGACCAGTGAATCAGGAAATGTCTTTTGAAATCTGTTTTGTTTGTTTAGACAATCCATCAGAGCAAGACGATATATTTAAGAATACAGCTTAAAGCATGTAATTCAAACTTAATGGTATTTATTTCTTAATAGTCTATGCCTCCTTTTTGAGTGTAGGACACAGCTTTAAGCAGATTTTATTCATTTAAAAAGAAATTTTTAGTTGTTTTAAGAAGTTGAATAAACTCCACAAAGCATGCCAACTGGCAGGCACAGATGCCCACAATACACATACTGATATTTATAAAGCACTTCACAAATAGTCACGAAAAACCCCCGAAAACAACCAAAAGAAAACCTCCAAAACCCCCACCAAGGAAGCTGGCAATACACATTTAATGTCAATTCCTTATTAGTGATACTTTCTAAATAACATGAAGGAAAGTTTTGGTTTACCTGCAGATTAAATGCAGCAAAGGAGAGTATACTCTCGCAATTTAGGTACAGGAGGAAAAAAAATTAGAAAACACTCCAAAAAAACTGTAAGAAACCTCACATTTTAAATTACAGTGCCTATTGTCATTATTTCTAACAACTCTAAGTATTTCGTTTCAATAACACAGTACATTTTGTTTGTGTCATGCAATCAGTTCCCACATTCACAAAAACAACATGGAAGTATGTGAATGGCTGAAGCCATTTTAATCCACCATGAAAGACAAATGTTCTTCCCCAGGCTTCAACATTTGTATCCAAGTTCCTAATTGCTTTTCATGCCCTAACAGTTTTTCGTTTTACACTGATATACTTTCCTGGACTCCTCATCTCTCCCCTAGGCCCAAAAATCATTATGATGTTTTACATATTCTGTCCAAAATACTTCTTTCCCACTAATTATTTCCCTGCCTCGTTATTTGTAATGTTTCTACAACTATAGCTGAAATTAAATAGACAAACTTGCAATAGTATCAGTAAATGATAATCATATTACATAGGTTTGGGCAAGATATTTTCAAGATGGTACATAGTATCTTGCAACATCAAGTTTCAGGTATTATATTGCAGTGTGTGAGTATTTATGTATCCTATACATTGGATAAACTGGGCATATAGTGAATAAAGTGTCTTGTACATTTAAAATCAACACTTAATCAAGCTGACATTTGATGGAGCCAAAAGGTCAGAAAAACTCAAAATGCAGCTCTTTGTTCTCACTATTATGTGCATTTGTTTGACTAACATTTAGGCTGAACACATAAGTATGTGTGTGTTTTATTAAAGGTGAGCTAGCAACCTATAGAAATCCTGAGAATAAATAAGATAAAACCAAAAATTATTGCAAGCATTAAACAAAAGCCAAGGAGATAATTACTGTATATCAACTATTAGCACAATATCCTGGAATTATATTATGACATACAAACAACTGCAAAAGCAGCTGTTTACAAATAATACGCTTTTGAAAACCATTTATTCCAAATAATAGATATGTAGTGGAATCAATATCAGTGGCTTTCCATTGATATTTATTCATTTTCTCAGAGGTCTCAGATTATCAGTTTCCTACACAGTCTTTTATTATTACTTCATATGAAATTTTCTGACTTCTCTTTGGCTTTTATAGTATTTATAAGCAAGAAACACATTTGACGTTGATATATAGCAGTGGTCAAAAACCTACATGCAAGTGTTCAAAGTAAACCAACTCTTCACCATCACCATCCCTAAAACTCAAACCTCAAATCACAGGCTTGCATTTTCTCTGTGGAGTATTATGCTCCTCAAGAGATGCTAACTCCTCTAAAAGTTTTGTTTACATAAAAAAAAAATTCAATCTAGATTCAGATCTATGAAAACCTGAAGGAGGAAGAACTAGAATGTTTATAAAATAACATGGGAATTATTTAAAAATAGAAGACATAAAGTGCTTTTAAGTGTACTCTGGAAGACTTGCTTCAGCAAGTTAATGAAGATTGTATTACAAAGCCTGAACAGACTCTTCCCACATTCCTAAGAGTTTCATCACAGGATATATTCCACCATGGTTCAAGAATACCAACACATTCTCACCTCCTTTTAAGACTGCATTGTACATGTCATTAGTTAGACATAGCTTGCCCTAAGGATTATCACCAGTCAAATAATAAAGAAATAAATAACTTTGGATGATGCTAAATGTACAGAAGTGAAAGATGGTACACAGTACACAACATTATAGTTATGAAATTTAGCAGCATATAATTTGACAATATATCATTTCTATGTTGCTTTTATTCTGTACAGGCTAAAGACAAATAGAGATGTATTTTACAGAGATGTGTTTTGGGTGCATTAAGTCTCCTCCACAGACAGCAGAATGAGTATTGTGGGGTTATTCACTTAATTTTGTATTACCTAAAGTGCCAGTTTTGCTACAGATTGATGTCTTGGTAGAGTTCAAGATCACACTAGTAAACCCCAATTCTATTGGATTTTTTTCGTTTGTTTTGAACAACAGTAAGAAGCTTATTTTTGCTACTAGATTCCTAACAGTGTGAAATTTCTGCTGGATTTCTGAGACGTATGAAATTTAGCTTGTGTAGCTGCTACTGTCATTTGCTACATTAATATCTTTAGTAAGTTTAAGGTAAGAATCTGACTCCTATGTGATCCTCTATCCTATAGATTTTACTGCATAGGAACGGAGATGAAGTTTGCACATTAATGGGTTTGGAATTTGCTGTTTGATCCAGTGATCAGTTTTACAGAACTGTACCAAAACCCTGGCTATTGCAGTAATATTAAGCACATGAAGTACATTTTGCTTCATCCCCTACTGCAGTGTGTGTCCCCCTGCCTCATTTCCAGGTCACTATCTCTGTTCCATCTTGATCATTATGTTTAGCTATTACGAAACCTTAACATGCAAAAGGTTAAAAAGGTTTCAGTGCAATTACAAAGTCTCTGGAATCATTCCAGCTTCTAAAATAAACAGATCAGAAAGTTTTAAATTCTTTGTAAACATATTTTCAAATGTTTAATTCTTTGTAAATGTATTTGTAGGCAAGTCTAATTTTCCTCTGAATATTAAGTACAGAAAACTACATAGCTTCCCATCCCTTTTTTTAGTCTCTAACTATAATGCCTTACATGAGATTTGGAATGAGAATAAAGTAAGCCGCGGACAAAGGAAGAGCTACAGTCGTCATTTACCCGGAATTCTGCAAGGTATTTGACATGGCCTCTCACCAACACCCTTCTCTGTAAATTGAGAGATCTGTATTTGGTGGATGGACATTGTTCAGCCTCCAGAGTGGCCTTAATGGGGCCTTCCAGTATCTAAAAGGAGCCTATGAGAGAGCTAGAGAGGCACACAGCTCTAAACAAGGCTTTAAACTGAAAGAGGGTAGGTCTAGGTTAGATACTAGGAATAAATTCCTTACTGTGACAGTGGTAAGACACAGAGACAAGTTGCCCAGAGCAGTTGCAAATGCTCCATCCCTGGAAATGTCAATCCAGGCTGGATGGGGTTCTGAGAAACCTGGCCTTGTGAAAGGTGTCCTTGCCAGTGCCACAGGGCTTGGAACAAGATGATCTCCAAGGTCCCCTCCAACCCAAGCCATTCCATGAGTCTGAGTATTTGGTGGATAAGAAACTGGCTGGATGGTTACATCCAGAAGGTAGCAGTGAATGGCTCAGTGTCCAGATGAAGATCAGTAATGGGTTGTGTCCCCCAGGGGTCTGTACTGGGACCAATACTGTCCAAGGTCTTCACCAATGTGAGATTTCATAATTTAGTCATTCCATGGGATTGACAGTACTGTCAGTATGTTTGCAGACAACACCAGGCTCAGTGGTGCAGCTGACAGGCCTGAAGAATGGAATAACATCCAAATGGATCTGCACAAGCTTGAGGAGGGATCCCATGGCAACCTTATGAGATTCAACAAGGCCAGCTGCAAGATGCTGCAGATTCTTAAATGCAGTACAGCAGGTGCTTCACTAAACTAATTTATTGCCTTAACACTAATATCCAATACTAATTTTAAACATTTTTGAACTATAAGGGAATCCAATGGCTTCCAGAAACTCCCAAAACTCATTTCTTTTATTGGTTGCATCAGCCCACGATGACCTTATAGAATGGTGAATGTGTATTTTGCCACTTAAGTGTAGCAAAGTTGTGTCCTAAGAACATTAAGTGTCATGCCTGAAATACATCTCAAATTTTATATGTGAAAGAAGAAAATTACCTGAACAAATCTGGATCACTATGCAGTTGGTAATTGTCATTACATTGTTCTGTGACTGATATAACAGTGTCTGCAACTGGTGTTTTCTTCTCAGACCCAAACATTTAGAGATTACGAATGTTTAAAAAGACAATCAATCCACAGAATCAGAAAGCTTTGGAGTCCTCTGGCATGTCAATACGTGACAAAACAACCATCAGTCTTTTAAAAATTTCTCTTCTTCTTTCTTCTTCCCCCTTCCAAAAACCCCAACTCAAATTATATGGGAAATCATTGTTACTTGTACACTATAAAATATCATCTGACTCATTCCTCATAACTTACTTAAGAAAAAAAATCAAGTTCCCACCCCTTCAAGAAATATCAGTCTTGAAGAATATATAGTTTTAAACTATTCAGAGGTTCTGGTTTAAAAAATCCTTCTACATCCTACTGTGTCAGAATATATCACACTGACAGTTTTCTTTTTTAAAAGTATATGCTCAAAAATAACATCACTTTCCATTTTTCACCAGTTCTTAGGCATAGTGGGAAAGGAGGACAGACAGAGAGAAAGACCAAATATGAGTCACAAAATGTAAGCAGCATATAACAGTGAATAATTCAACTGCTGGACAGCAATGTAGCACAGCCAGACTTCCCTTTTGTACTTCAGAATGTGGCAAGAGCAAACCTTACTCGCTTTTCCTGCATCACAATCTTAACTTAAATCCTTCTAGTTCTCCTTGTAAGGAACTGCAGAGAAATCTGCCCCAGACTGCTACAAAGACTGACATTCACTTACAAAGGCGGCAAATGAGCTAAAATCGGTTGTTCTTATATAATTTCTATGCCCTTGCAGCTGTGCTAAATACTTCCTGAAAACAGGTATTTTAGATATCAAAATCAGGGGATGAGATATATGTGATACAGACTGAACACACTTTTTTTGGAAGTTGCATGCAAGTGTGTCAGTGGAGGATGTGCAACTGAAATTGGTAACAGAGCTCTAATATTGTGAACATTGTCGCATATTTGATTCTGTGCTGAATGAGTTAGAGTATGCCGTATCTGTAAAATGCCACAGTAAGAAAGGATCCTTATAATCTAAAAAAAAATAATCCTAAAATGTTAACTGATATTCACTGAAGGTTGATTACAAAAGCTCGTAACTGATTAACACAAGTTATTTATCCAGTATTGAGATGTCACATTAATGCCTCTAGAGATACACGATTGGGAAAAATAAAAGTAACAGGCATGGACTCAGTATGACAATGGCTACTTGCCAAGGGAAAAACATACAGCAATGAAAATACTGTCATGATAACAGTTTTGTTACTTGGTATATTTATTGATTCATTATCTCCAATTCTTCAGATTGCATTGGCCGCAGTGTTACAGGGTCCCTCGCTCAGATGTATCTTTTTATTTGCCAAAGCCAAAAAATGCAGGAGATGAGGTACAGATACTGGCTAAAAAGGCCTTTTTGTTTCTATGTAACTGCCAGTGAAAAATGGAGTTTTACAGAAGCATGCAGAGAAAATGAATATTCCCTCAAGCATTTAATCAAAAATCTTTCAGCTCAATTTGAGCATTTGAGGCTGCTTATATTTTTTACAGTGCAACTTTTCTCTGTGTAATATCATAAAATATTTAAAACAAGAGGACAATAACTAATGCAAATATATTATGTAAAATTATATTCCTATATTTCCTATACATCAATTCTGTTAAGCAAATATCTTAAATTTATAAACACGTAATAGAAGCAACTAGTAATAAAACTGGATTCTGAACTCCAGCAGAAGAGGGCTCACTTTAAGTCTTAAGAATTCATTTCCTACTCAAAATCAGACCTTTGAACATGTGGTAATTTGAGATTCATTCACAATTACCATTCCAGGTGTCTGGAACCTACATTTGAACGCATGATAATTTGAGATTCACTCACAATTATCATTCCAAGTGTCTGGAATTTACCTCATGCTTCCAAGTCCAGGATCCAAAAATCAGAAAATAAAAAGAAAATGTAATACAGACCTCTCAAGGAAGTGTCTTGAGCTCCAGCCACAATTACACTCTATTTACTTATATTCCAAAAGTGTAAAGAGACAATGCTCCAGAGAGTTGCTGTCCATTTTGAAGATGAAGCACTACAGTGCAACTTACTTTGACAGGAAAATTAACTGGCGAATATCAGGTTTTCTCCATTAGCGCTAACTCCTGGCATATATTCAATAACTTAAAGCATTTATTTGAATTTTCTGTAAATTCTGTTACTCAAAAATTACCTCTGTATCAGATCACTTAGCTTAAAAAGACTCTATGAGGATGTTTGCTGAGAGTACTCCTGCTATTACCATGCTTCAAATGGTGACTGCTCATCCTGACATCACTTCAAAGATCCCAGTCAAAATTAGACACACAATACTACAGTCATTTGTGTGACAAGCCTTATCTTTGTCTTCCATAATTAGCTCTCACTTTTATTCTCCTCTTCACATTTCACATTAAGTTTAAATCCCCTTTTTTAAAAAAATAAAAGCAATCATAATCCTAGTTAACTTCCATATTAATAATCCATCTATCTCTCCCAGCTAAAATTATTAAAGTTTTACAGTTACTATAGACAGGACTTCTTTATTCTGGTCCTCAGATACATCCAATTTTACTTCTGGCCCATACACTTTATTGAAAATATTCTATTCATCGTCTTCAGTAATCTATTTATTATGAAATGTTAAAAAAATCCACTACGCAATCTTCATATCCATTTACTATTCACTTACTTTAAATATGCTGATAGACTTTTGCTGGAATTTAGTCCTCTTTCACATCTAAAACTCTCTAATCCACTCTGTATTGCTTTCCATTTGATTATGGTTATCCCCTCAATGTTCCCACCATGTTCTCTAGTGCAACTAAGAAAATTCATTTCTATAAGTAACCCACATTTCCATAGGTAAGTCACACCTTACGTTGGCCAGTTACTCCAGCCCTCCAGGCTGCCCTTTTCATTTGAATTCCCACAGGTTAACTGTTCCATTTTCTCATTTAAACTTCTCCTTAAAGTGGGCACAAATTCCAACTGATGGAGCTATACAGCTTTGGACCTAAACCACTTTTCCCAGCCCCATTAACGCCTTTGCAAGTGGTCTTGCACAACTGCAGTCATTTTCAAGCTGCCTATGTAGTTATAATTGCTTGGAGTTTAGAGTATGTATTATACATCTGTAAGCAAAAAAATACTTAAAACTAAAAAATGTAACATGATTTAATAATGACTCTCAGAATGCAAAGACATTTTTACTTTATTTTTTTACTTTATCATCCTAA
>VZTB01015023.1:54862-81399 GCA_013397245.1 Thryothorus ludovicianus | reverse complement strand
TACCCTTGATTTCTGATCATCTGGATTTGAAGCAACTTTGTACATAGAAAATACAAGATCTGAAAGTTAATGGATATGGTAATTTTGCCTGCTTTTTACTCTATCCATGGCCAGAACATGTTCACAGGTCTTCTCAGTACTGGGTCAGGGTTGATCCAATGCTGTCTGACACTGCACTAAAGTGCAGCAAAACTAGAAAAATATATGACATTTTTAGACACTTTGCTTCTGGAAATCAAATCCTTTACTATTCTTGGGACAACTTGCATCAACTAGAAAAAATCTAGCCAATTGAAGCTCTGATTTAAACTGTTCAGTGAGCCTCTTTCTTTTCACTCTGCCTGCAGACAAGATGTTTGCGAGTTCTTTTATCTTGCACCAGGCCTACTACACAGCAATGGCCTCTGCCTTTGGGCAAGTCAGCTGCCAGCTTGCTAAAATATCTTGGATGATTTAGCAACTTTCTTACATTTCTCATGGGGCTATGAAATCCTATCTCCTTTTCATGACTCACTTCCTTGTGTCTGGCAGTTTAATTATTTTTCTGCTAAGCTTTTAAGTTTGTGTGCTGCACCCTGGGAACCCCACAAAGCACATAGTGTTAATGGGCATTTGCCCAGGCAGGTTAAGCCTTTGTAGTTGTTTACATCACCCTCCAATTACCTGGCTGCTTTAAAGATAGTGTGTATCAGTCTTGAAACTTCACAGACCTCAAGAGGTGTCTCACTGAAATATGATGCCTCTTCTACAATGCTCTGTTCCTATAGTGCTTTCTGAAAATGGAGTCATAATGATTCATGTTATATCCCCAAAAGAACACCACCTTTCCATTTCAGTGCAGTTTTGAACATCTAGTTGAACTTGTTTTTAATAGCAATTTTTCTTTTTAAAGGCAAATTGTGTACGCATTATATCACTGCTCTGAATTGTAGCTTTATTTGTAAAAAGAAAAATTTCGTTCTTGTAAGAAGGCACATAGGGAAAAAATGCGATACCAAAATACCAAAAACCGCAACTCTTCTATGATTCTACCCTGAGACTAAACACATCAATTTTATGTATAAGCTTTATACTAAAAATATTCATAAAGCTATAAGCACCTTATTAAATCTAGCATATTCTAAGTGCACAATGAAGCCCAAAACTATTCTAGATGTACTTAGCTTATAAGCAGGCTCTGTTCACATGCACAAAAAAGAAAATAATTCCTCCTAGCCAAAACAATATTTTTATTGCATTAGTCCTAGATGTCTAGGTAGCATTTTGTGTTAAAAAGTAAAACAGAAATCAAACACTCCTAATTCATGAATACTTCCTGACCTCTTTATCTGTATGCCTGGTTTGTTTGTGCCATGTCTGTTGCAGTAATTCAGCTCAAAGTACTTTGAGTAAACAAGAGAATTCATATGATACCTATCCAGCAGCAGCCATTTTTGACTGGCCCAAGGTTATATTTGCTGCAATCAGAGAAACCAAGTTAGAATACAACCCAATGAATTATAGAATGGTTTGGGTTGGATGGGACCTCAAAGATCATTTAGTTCTAACCCCTCTTCCATGGACAGGAGCACTTTCCACCAGATGGCATTGCTCAAAGCCCCGTCCAACTGTCCTTGGGTACTTCCAGTGAGACAGAAAAGTACTACAACAGGCTAGGGGACACAATTATTAAAGGAAAGCTACAAAAAGTCATAGTGCTTTTGAATTTGCTTCAGTATGGAGCACCTTGACTCTCTTTCCACCTCTCATTGACTTTCCTCTTTGCACATAATACAAAATTGTTATTTTCTAGTAGTAAGTTTTGATGTAGGTTTAAATAAACTTTATAAGTCTCACAAAATTGAGACTACCCATTATATCTTAGTAGTTATCTAGCAAATTACTATAAAAGTATTGTAGAATACTTCATTATAGCTATTTATATTTTAAAATGATTCATTAAAATAATAACACTACACTCAGGCATACAATTTACCTAACCCTTTTGGGACTACAACTATTATATAAAGAAAACAGGATATAGAAAGTCCAGTCTGGGGGAAAAAGAACTGAATTATATAGGAGCCTTTTGGCCTGTGATTGACCATGTAAAAAAATCTTTACAGTTACGCCACTACACAGAATTTGAAAACTGCTGACGATAATTAACTGCCAGGGAAAAAATTCATGTACATATTTAATGAATATGTTTCATTGGTAGATACAAATCAATACCTCTTATTTCAATAGTTCCATGCTGAAATTCTTGGAATTCATTAAGCATGAACCTTTTTACTAAGCCATTTATGTCTTTAATGACAGTACAGAGTTGTCTAGCATTCTGCTCATGATTTTTCTCCAAAAGAAATTTTTGCTGCACCTCAGTCAGTATCATCCAAACTATTTTAAAATTCGAATTTAAATTGTATAGTTCACAATGTGTCATTAGGACTTTACCTAGAAATGTAATATATTTAAAAGAATAAATCCTTCCCAAAAATGCTGAGAAACTGTGATCACTACCTAAATTTATTTTCAATTACCATTGTCTAATTATCATTAGGAGTAAAATATTTATTCAGTATGCTATTATATATTAAGATATAGAATCTATTTCAGAGTCTGTTTCAAGTTCTTTGCATAAAAATAACTTCCACAGAAGAATCAATTAAGAAAAAGTAGAAAAGCAAAGAATCCTCTTAAAAAAAAAAAACAAAAAAAACCCCAAATCACTCTGTATCATTGTATCATGCACATCGTGATGTCATTTGTGGGGAAAAAAATAAATTCCCCCATGAAGTTATATATTACTAATATTCCTTTGTACAGAAAAGATACTGCCTTGCAGCCTCTCTATCTACTCTATGATAGTTAAATGTCTCTATATATTTTTTCTGTTTGTGATGAAAACTAGTCAGTGGAAGTAATTTTAAATATTTGTGGATATAATATGGTCCAGTTAAAACACAGATTATCTTTTGTCCATTCATCCTGATGAACACCTAATTTGGTATTTCAATTTACATTACCTAACATCCACATTCAGAACTTCAATGGATATCTGTGGAAGTGCAGTGGGCTGCATGAGAGTATCTTAAAACACAGATATTGTCAAGAAACCTTGCTGTATCTAACTGTGCTAGGATAAAAGAATGCCTGAAGTGTTAACTCCAACATTGGGGAACTAAACTTCCTTCACACCTGTACCTTCCATTTTTCTTCAAAAACACTGAACTTTCTCCTTGTGTCTTTTGCCCTGTGAAATGAATAAATGCATTATTTAATTTTCCTGCACTTAATATGCTCCTAGATTTTTAATTATCTGAGCAGATGATTATTATTTAGTACAAACATGTTCCCAAACCTAATGTCACATTAAGACAGCATCAGTGTAATGCCCAAACTGTAATTCTCTAACCTTGAAACAAATTGTAAGACTTCATGCCCCTTAACCTAAACCTCAGTGTTTCAACAGAGAATTATTTCCATATTTAGAAAAAAAATGCTTTACCTAAAATTAGATAGTTAAGGTGGCATTCTAAAAATAGTCTTCTAGATCTCATATTGACGGATATATTTTACTTAAGCAAATGTAAGGCTAAACTCTACAGCTTCCCTTTGAAATATTGGCTAAATAGAAAGAAAATGGTGTAGAATCCTTTGGACAAAAATGAAATTGCTTTTATTTTAATAAGTGTTCATGGTGAAATAAATACTTCTCTAGAGTTTATAGCAGTCTGTTTAGGGATCACTAATTTTATTACTTTAGATCTCTCTCGTAATTAAGAACTTAGATAGTTACAGCCAGAGTATAAAATAATTGAACTGTTTTCTCCACTCTAAATTAAGTTGTTTTCACTACAAGAAGAAAGAAAATAATTCAAGAAATATTGAATTAACCTTACACACAAATACATTGTGAGATTGTCTTGAATTTATTTAGATAAATATTTGTATTTTAAAATCATGCCCTGAAAATTAGTAGAAGATAATTACACTACATGAAGAGAACTAAGAAACCTCAAACCTTGCATTACTTCCCTAACTGGAGGAATCTTCAGTGTTTTCAATCAGAAATGAACCTCCACACACCCCTCATCCCTATGCCCATGAATAAGAGTCTTACAAAAGGGGAAGAAAAATGGAAGAAATCAATTCACAGCCTTAATAAAGACAGGGACTAGAAAAGAGGACAAGAGGAGATGAATTTCCCTTGTCTGATATCATCTTATTTGCCTCATGTCTTTAACATCTAAGAACTACAGACACACATACAAAAAACTTCCTTATGTGATGGCAAGAAAGTCTTTCTTGAATCAAGATTCAAGAAAGACTTTCTAAGTTACCAGTAGAAGGGGATCACTCTCTAAGCATAATTCAAAATTATTTACTTCAGCAGAGAGAAGCAAACCTGTTATGCACATCTGTGTATTAGAAATCAATTATTTTGTGGCCTCATGGTGCAGAGCATCTGTCATCTCATTATGTGGAAAATGGAAAAAATATTCTAATTAATTATCACTACATCATCTAAGAAAACTAAACCAGTGTAAAAGACTTAACTACTTCAGAGAGGATTTGAAAGTATCTCAGTGAATAATCAAGAGCTTGTTTTGCAATACCTGATATCCACTTTGCTAAAACCAAATACTACTGGACTGAAAACAGAGTGCATATCCATCATCATTGATTTTAAGTTTTTGATTCTAAGGAACAAGAATAACACTGATCATTTCAGATCCACTATAAGTGAGCATCAAGACCTGCACTGGAATTTTTTCAACTTTCACAGCACAAGTTAAACTTTTCCATTGAACACAATTAATTTACTTCTGTGAAAGTACTCTAGGTTCTCTTCTCTATGTTGTATGAAGCAAGACCTTGTTTCGCATTAGTGGGAACACTTAGGATATCACTCCTAAATTATATCCATAAAAGAAATAATTCAGTTACTTGACACTTATTTTTCTTTAATTGATTGTATGTCTGAAATCTTATGCAGATCTGTTCAGGTCTGACTCCAGTCAGTAGCCAAGTACCTCGCAGCTGCTCACTCATCCCCCATCGGCCCGGTTGGAGACCAGCACAAGGTCCTAAGACAGCCTAAAGTATTTTTGGTTTTGTTTTCACTTCAATATGTTTCTTTGTCCAACTTTCAGCTTAGTCAGTATTTATTACATACTATCCTGTAACCTTTTTGATGATAAACAGTATTACATTTTCCTTAAGCTGACTTCTACAAATTTAACTTTTTAGGGACAGATATTGATTTATAAATGTCAAAACTGCATGCCACTAATTTTTCTACTAACATCTAATTGCATCTTTTGTATCATCATATTCTATTCTCAAGCCCCTAACTAACTATAATACATTTAGCTCTGTTACATGTAGTCACTCCATCATCTGTATAATAATGTCCTTTGTAATGCTGACACATGTAATAGCTAGCAACTCCAAACACCCCATGGGTTAGCATTTATAATTTATAAGTTAGGAAAGGGAGGAAAACTGTACTTTTAACGTCTTTCATGTCATTCTTCATTCTCTTTACCCCCTGTTATTCTTCTAAATATGAAATTGCTTATGGTCTCAAAATATCAAAAATGCTCTCTTCTACTGTGTCAACTACTTTGTCAAAACAGAATCAATTTTCAGAAATTTCTTTCTTGTACTTTTTAAGCCTCAAAATCTCGAACATTCTAAAACAGCTGACTTTAAAAAGAATGCACACTCAGTGCATTCCAAATATTTTAAAATTTTCTAAATAGTTTGCAAAGCTCCTCACAGATAGACAATAAAAACAAACACTTACTATTTCAGAAAAACAAAAAACAAATCCTTATTCTTCATCAAAACACATATATTATTATTAGGAAAACATATTAGTATTAGGAAAATATCCAATTAAAATAAAATGAATATGGATATGAAAAAAAAAACCTCAGCTTTTAATTAATTTAAAAAGTTAAGCTAGGAATACAGGATCTCCTCAGTTTTTCTCTTTGGCATAGGGTTTTGGATGGGTTTTTTATTTGTTTGTTTAAATATAATTTGTTGATTTTTGTTGTTGTTATATCCACAATGAACTCATATTTCAAAACACCAGGAAACCGCATCCAGGGAAAAGATGGTATGTTATGAAACTATTTGTTGTTTCAGACTATTAAAATCACAGTAACCTTTTGTTAATATAGCCACCTTCGATGCATTCAAATAATACTTTCTGCTCTTAATATGACTACCATAGCTATGACTACAAACATGTCTTGTGAATGCACATGTAATTATAACACTATAGATGTGATGATAACACTCATCCAATTTTAGAATTCATCTCTTCCTCAAAAAAGAAAAAAAAAAGAAAATGCAGATGTTTCTGCAGGAAGAGCAGTAACATTTCTGAGATTCACATTGCTCTCTGAAGAAAAGACACATTTCAGAATCATTTCTTTGATCCCTACAAATGACTTCAGCAATAAAACCCAGGCACCTGCAGAATAATTCCTTTATTTTCACGTCTCAGTGTATCTGTGAAATTCCTTATACTACTCTCAAGAGATCACATACTTTTTATTTTCAAATATTTCAAATCCATAGAAGAGTAAAATAAAATTTGGTGGAAGGATCATAAAATTTAGGTGTTATTTTTATCTAGAAATGCAAAATACATTTCATTTGTCCTTAAGACTGAGTCTCAAAAAAGTTCAAAGCCAAACATTTTAACATATTTTACTGATTAACATAAATTTCTTACATGATATATACCAGATTTTGTACTCACATGCCACTTCTCATTTTTTTTATATATCTAGAATATATTTTAGTGTATTACTAATTCAGATTTCTTTGTAGTTTAATATTTCTATTTTATTCTTCCTGTATTGCCAGATTGGGGAAAAAAATAAGTTACTCAAATGTCTAAATAAGGTCTATTTTCCTTTACTCACGATGTTACATTTCTGACTAAATGTTTACATGCAAAAGTATTAAAACGAATTAAGGAATATGCTTTCAGTTGGTGATACACAGAAAAATATCAGAAAACATTTCTTGAAGAACTTGTTTTTATGTACTCACTCTGTAGGATCTAATGTTTAATGAATCTGGAGTCTATCCACATCTAATCTGACAACATGGCAGTTTTCCAATAGATTATATGTTCCCAAAACAGAGTGAGAGAGACCAAAGAATTCCTCTTATTAAGCAAAACTGCAGTATGATTCAGTTACATTTGACACTAATGAAGTCTACAGGCTACACTAGAGGTCATCTTCGTATGATCAACCAGTCATAAAAATCTTCCTTTTCTTAAATCATTTCTTCCTTTGAAAGACCACAAAAGACTTGCAGAATATGAGTTAACTTAATCTTCTTCTGTAAATGAGAGTAGTGCTATGTTACCTAAAAATGTATAGAGTTAAGAATATGAGTATTATTTGAGGAGGCCACAAAGTTGAGACGGCACTTGCCAAAGCAAGCCAGAAGCAAGTGTCAGTAAGGTGTTGGTGTTTAACACCAAATTCAAGTTGAACTCAGGGTGTCCACATTGAATCATCTAAAATAATTTGGGTTGGAAGGGACCTTAAAGATCATCTAGTTCCAATTGCCCTGCCATGGACAAAAACATCTCTCACTAGATCAGGGTGCTCAAAGCCCCATCGTGCCTGGGATACTTCCAAGGATGGAGCATCCACTGTTTCTGTGGGCAAGTTCGTCCACAACCCTCATAGTAAAGCATTTCTCCCCAATAGCTAATCAAAACCTTCTCTTTTGGCTTAAAGCCATTCCTCCCTGTCCTATTACTACATGCTCTTGTAAAATGTCCCCTTTTAGGTACTGAAAATGTTTGCTTGAAGCCTTCTTTTCTCCAATTTGAGCTATCCGAACTATCTTAGCCTTTCTTCACAGGAGAGCTCATTGGAGCAGTCCTTGCTTGGACACCTTAGGTGCTCAGTGGGGAAAGCCCTTTTGGAAGGGAAGACCAAATGGTCTTTGCTGAATGGTTCAGCAATCACAGGGGTAAGAGAGAGCTTTACTAAAGTAATGTCTCTGCCTTTCCACCGTTCTTTGTAAAGATAAACTCTTCTGTAGGTTTGTAGAGCAGAAGAGTGTTAATTTTTTTTACTCAGCTATCTATAGCACTCACCTTTAGTGTGAAAGTTTCAGTTTCCAGTCTTTTTCCCTGAATATTTAATGATCTAAATAAAGGTGGGTCTGAGAACAACGGAATATGACGATCATGTTGGGGCAGGGGCAGGGCAACCTCAGTTCTAATGTAGAAAGCACAGTGAAATACCATTTGTCTTGATGATCAGCCCAAATGAAAGCAATGGAAGACAGATTCTAAAAGAATTATAAATAGTATATATGTTCTCTATCAATAATTATGAGACTGGACTGAAAATTCAACTTAAATCAAAGGAAACATACACACACCAAATATTGTGAGATTCATGATAAAATCTGAAGAGTTGAAGAGGCTGGTTGCAGCACCTGTAAAAGGTTAGTTAGCACATACACTTACAGGTATATTACAGAAACTTGCAGACACACTACAGACGTACAATATTTGCATATAAACAGACAACATGCACTGCTGCAGGCACACTACAGGTGGTAGGTATTACAGCTATAGTTAATGCTTATCTTGTAAATAAGAAATTGACCCATTTCTAATAAACATTCTAATAAATAAAAATTCCTAACCATGAAGAAAAATAATCTACCCAGTTAGATGGCTACTAATTTGTTGTTTACTGCCAGGTATCTGTGGCTTTCTGCATTTGAGAAATATGAAAAATTTATAGTTCGATATTCCTAAAGTATGAAAATATCAGCCATCTTTTAACTGCAATTTCTTGATTTTTCCTGTATTATCTTTGTCCAAATAATGCAGAATTTCATTAAATGCAGGCATAGAAAGGCATTCAAAAAATTGTGCTTTCCAAATATTACAAAATATGTTTCAGATTAATCAGACTTTATCAGTTTACTCAAAGTGGTTTCTGTTCATTTAAAATAGGAAAATAATAAGAACTCTCTAATATAACTCACTTTACTGTACAAAGAACTGTGATTTATTTCATAAGACACAGTTATATTTCTGCAAAACTTTTTCTGGGAAAGACAGTGATCTGACTGAGCTAGTTTAAGGGTTAACACAAAAAAACATGCATGAACACTACCATTGCTGTAGATAGCCTGCAGGTAAACTGAGGTCTTCCATTCCCAGTTTCATTTGATATCTTTAACTCTCAACGCCGAGGGTAGAATTTTCCAACACTAAGTTCTAGCACTGAAATAATCAAAGCTGTACTAGTTTTTAGTGTTGCAAATATCAGTCTTGTCAACGTAGTACGCTTCTGTGGCAGTTCCATATCCAATATTATAAGAAATCGAGATTTTGATTATTTGCCTCAGAATTTGTACCGTCACGTCATGAAACAAAATGGCTTTGTCTGAGCAAATACTGCATGGATAGCAAATACCAAAACAAGTGAGAAATATTTTAGTTTGTTTTTATCTTTTGTATCTTCAAGCCTAGATTCATCCAATACTAAATGTTAATGGAACATGAATATTAGAAAAGGGATGGAATATGACAGTGCATATGGAAAATATTAGGTTTACTTTTCTATCTGAACTTTGTTTCAACTTAATTCTGACTAGAGTGTTTTAAAGAGTTAGACCTGAACAGTTAGAAAAGTGACAGTCTTTATATATTGAGTGTCAGAAATAATCTGTTATATAGCTCAAAAAATTTCACTGCTGTTTATGCTTTTGTTTTAATTGTACAGTGCTGTGCACTGAATTTGAATTATGAGTCAGGGTTTTGCCTTTTTTATGAAATGCTTCTTTTAGTGATTCTTCAGTTTTGTCTACAGGAAGTTCTTTTAAAATTACTAACCTCTTTAAAGCAATTTGGTATTCCTTAAAACATTTTGTGACCTGCGGCTTTATATTTTTATTCATACAAAATAAAATTACATTAAATAGTTTCTTGTTTTAAGGACTTTCAATCTGGGGGCAGCCCATTTTTCCTCATTTGGGAGCTCAGCTTGACTTCCCAGTTTTTTAATTCTTAGAGCCCTCACTAACTAAATGAGTATTTGGGAATGCCTAAGAGTTCTAAAAACATACCAAAAAAGTCTTAGACAGGTAAAAAGGGAAGAAAAAAACTCAAAAGCAAACAAAAAATGTAAAAAAAAAACAAACAAAAACTCACAAAAAATCCACAAAATACCAAACCCAAACAAAATAAAAAATTTAACAGGAGAAAACTACCGCATAAAACCTTATCTGTAATTGAAAGTATGAAAATTAGAGGCTTCTCTTAAATGTGTGTGCTGCAGTATAGTAAGTTCTATATGCTGAGTGCTAAATCATAAAAATTTATTTCAAGTCTTTTATGCTACCTTGTTCTTTGAGAAATAACATATAATTTTTCTTTAAAATCAACAAGAAATCTTCAATGCAATAATCCACACAATTGGGTGTGGGTGACAGGTGTCTGCCCTTCATATTTCTGAATACCAAAATAGAGAGGATGTATCAAATTCTTTACAGAATTTATGAAATTACTAGATTTTGGGGCAATATCTGTATGACTAAGAAACAATAATTAAACTGTAGGAGCTTTGCAGACTGTGAAAATGCTAAACAGCAAAATCTGATCAAATTTGTCTAAGGAAACCCTGAGGGGTGACCTCATCACAGTCTTAAACCTCCTCAAGAGGGGTAGAGGAGAAGATGATCCTGATCTCTCAGTGACCAGGATTAGTGCATGAGGGAATGGAATGAAGCTGCATCAGGGGAAGTTCAGATTAGTAACAGGTTCTTCACATGGAGGAGGTGGGCACCAGAACAGGCTGCCCAGAGGAGAGATCACGGCACCAAGCCTGCCAGAGCTCACGGAAGCGTCTGCACAGCCCTTAGTTTATTGTTAGGGACTAGAACTCAATCATCCTTATGGGTGCCTTCCAACTAAAGATATTCTATGGCAGACTATGACTGCTTTGGCAGACCTTTACATTGTCCTTTTTTTATGTAACTCAAGGACTTTATAGAAGAGCTATCTCAAAAAAATAAAATTATCTGTTTCATTGTGAAATAAGAACTTACAGAATAGTATTACTTCTCTGTTTTGTGAATTATCTCTATTATAAACATACATTAAACATATAAATATTTATGTATTTACAACTTTACCATGACTGCTTAAACCTACCCTATTATATAACATTTAACTTTGCTTTAAGAAAACAATAAAAAAATAACTGTGTCCCAGAGCATATTTACATTATATATTGGGGATTTTGACTTCCATCATCTTCATAATATTTGTTATGTGTTATAGCTCTCAGAAGCTTTCTCAACACAGAAAACTTCTATGATTATTTTAAATCACAAGAAGGGACAGTTTCATTACATTAGCAGTACAGCCCAACTTGGTAATGCTGTAGATCTACAGACAAATGCAACTGTGCCATATTTGATAAATAAAGTCACAGTAATTGGTTTCAGGATCTTATTCTGGCTAAAGCATACCCAGTAACACTTTTGGATATGAAATTGTATATTTCAAAATGTCAGTTTTGTTACAGTTTCACATAGTATGCATACTGATTACTGCTACTTTATAAATATACGTGGCCTAAGAAAATCAAAATAGTCACATTAAACTACTATTGGTTGTGAAGTTTGTCAAAGTGCAATAAAAATAAAGAAATAAAAGGATAAACATACAGCATAAAAATTACTAACCTATTAGTTGTTCTGTATGAAGAATGAAAAAAATACTTTCTAAACATGAGGAGAATTTCAGAAGCTGTGTGACTGAGATCTACTACATCTTTTTACTCTCAAGTCTATAAATAAAACTAGGTCTATCTTTAGTGATATCTATGGGGTTAGATTTTTCTAAAAAACAGTTATTTGAGATCTCAGTTTTGCTGTCCACTGTAACAATTAGTGCGTATTTTGAAAGAAAAAAGACAAGTTACTAGTATTACTATTCATGCAATCTAAATTAAAAATGAAACAAAATATATAGGTAAAACTTCTTCCCTATTATTTTTTTAATAAGACTATATATAAAAATAAAAGCTCTTTCTTCTCAAAAACCTCAGCACTTTTTTCACACCATTACCATTTACTTATGAAATCAAACCAGTGTTGTATTATCTTAAAATGCCTGGAACACACAACCTTTTTTTTTGCATTTTTACTTAATGACCTTTATCCTAAGTCTATGGAAATGGCCACTGAAAAAAAAATAATGGGAGATGAAAATATTCAGGAGTATTTTGCATAATTTTGCAACTTTTGGACTAAGATTAATGGGGTTGAATTTGAGATTTGGTGGGGCAAATCCCATTTCTGGCATGCAACTACCAATGGCTACATGCTGTTCAGAAGAGACAGGGGAAGAAGAAGAGATGTAAAGGCTGACCTCTAAAATAAGAGCTGGGTTGAGTGTAAAGAGCTGTCCCTGAAGAAGAGTCATGGGCAGGACAAAGGCCTGTGGGTAAAATCAGAGATTAAGGTAACAAAGAGAACCTAATATTTGATGTCTAGTACAGGCCACCTGATGCAGGGGAGCACATTGATGAAGCCTTCTTCCTCCCACCGCAGGAGGCATTGCACTCACAGGCTCTTGTCATGGCTGGGACACTTCAACCTCCACAGCATGTGCTGGGAAAATAGCACAGCGAGCTGCAGGTAGTCCAGGACAGTCCTGCAGTGCATGGGGGACAACTTCTCCAGCCAGGTAATAGACAGCCCAAGCACGGGAGAGGTGATACTGGGCCTAATGTCATGATTAAGCAAGCTAAATGGAGACGTCAAGATGAGAGGCAGCGTGGAATGCACTGATCATGCACTGATAGAGTTTGCAGTCTTGAGGGATGTGAGTGTGGCAAAGAGTAAAGTTAGGCCCTTGGAATTTATGGAAGGAAATTTCCAAACCTTTAAGGAGCTTGTCAATAGGATCCCCTGAGAGACCACCCTCAGGAACAAGGGAGTGAAATAAAGCTGGCAGATCTTTAAGAAAGTACATAGAGTGCTAGAGATGGCAAACCTAAGGAGGAAGTTATCAGGCAAGGAAGCCAAGACATCAGTATGGCTGAGTAGGGACCTGCTAATGAAATTAAAAAAAAAGAAGCAAATGCACAGGCAGTGGGAACAAGGACAAGTAAACTAGGAAGAGAACAGAGAAGTAATTGGATTGTGTAGGGGTGCAATGAGGAAGCCAAGGCAGAGCTGGAGCTGAACTTAAGCAAGGGACACAAAGAAATAGAAGTTTTTCTATAACTACAGTTAATAACTTTCTTGCCTCAGTCTTCAATGACATCTCCCTTCCCACATCTCTCAAGTGGCTGGACAACAGGATGGGACTGGGGAGCAAAATGCTTCCTGCTGCAAGAAAAGATTGGGTGCATTGACCATCTGAGAAAGCTGAATGTGCACAAGTCTGTGGAACCTGATAATATGTATCTCAGAGTCCTGAGGGAACTGGCTGATGCAGTAGAAGCCAAGTCACTCTTCATGATATTTGAAAAGTCATAGCAGTCAGCTGAAGTCTCAGGTGACTGGGGGAAAGGAAATGCATCCATCTTTAAAAAGGACAGAAAGCAGGACTCAGGGATCTGCCAACTTGTCAGCCTCACCTCTGTTCTTGGGAATATCATGAAACAGACACTCCTAACGAGATATACCACAGCACATGGAAGACAGGAAGACAATTTGAGACAGGCAACATGACTTCATGAAGGTCGAGTGCTTCCAAACTAGTGTCCTTCTATGATCAATGACTACATTAGTAAACAAAGGAAGAGCTACAGATGAGGAGTTCTTTGATGTATAGTCTTTGACACCATTGCCTCAGAATACCCTTCTCTCTGAATTACTGGGAGATGGATTCAATGGTAGGCTGTTAGATGGATAAGGAAGTTTTTGGATGGTCACATCCAGAGGGTAGTGGTCAATGGCTCAAAGTGCCGATAGAGAGCACTGGCAAGTGATGTCCTTCAGGGGTTCACATTGGGAAAAATGTTATTAATACCTTCATTAATCACATACATGAGAAAAATGAGTGCTCCCTCAGTAGATTTGCAGGTGACACCAAGTTGGATGGTGTGGTTGCCACACCTAAAGGATGGGATGCCAACCAGAGGGACCTGGACAAGCTTGAGAAGCGGGTTCCTGGAAATCTCATAAGGTTTAAGAAGATCAAGTGCAAGATGCTACACCTGGGTCCGGGTAGCCTCCTGGTGCCCATAAAACCTGGGGGATGAGCTGGAAAAATTCTTTTGCATTATATTACTTCCATGAGAATTCAAGGCAGTTTCACAACCATCTTATGTGATGGAAATAACCTAATATACACCATAATATCGTGCAATTCATATCGAGAGACGTTAGGTCAAAGACATCCGTGGTGATTTCATCATTCGGTTGCATAAATGGAGCATCTTTACTTGCTGCTCTTCATATGCAGGCTGTGTAAATCTTTCAAAGACTTACAAAGACTTGTGGTTTGTCTAATGAAGATGAACCTTTACCGCTATTAGATCCTTAGCTGGAATTTAGACCATCAAACTCATATAGTTTTCAATTTCATCAATTCATTTTCCAGTACTGAAACTTGTAACACTCATGAGTTTAATACAACTTTATCAGGTGTTAGAGATTAAAAATGACCAGTCAACAATTTTGTTTCCATCTTGCTTTGCTACACTGTTCAGAGATTGGTAGCATCTAGTCTGCGGGTTCACAGTGACTCAGAGCACTGCCTACCATTCAATGCTCACTCTTTTACTGAAGCCAAGCTTAAACTGTACCAAAAACATATTGAAACTTGCCCATAAAAATTTCTTGTATTTATGTGTAGCTTTATTCAATGAATATTTTAATTACTAGTTTATTGCACTGAGGCACCAGAATGAACAAAATGTAAAATATAAGATTCGTTGCTAAGTTCTAGGCCTTATTTATCACTTTTGATAATATAGAGACTAGAAGCCCAAGTCTGAGACTATGTTTTGCTATATTTTGATTGGCTCTTCCCTTTCAAGTTCACACCACTATGATTTTGTTGCTATTATGATCTGGTAGGAAGCAGATAAAATGGTGACACACTCCTTTCTTAATCTTGCAAAAACATCTCATTGTTTATCTTTTCTTCCTTTATTTATTCTGCTTATCCTTCTTCAGTTAATTTGTTATAAAAGAAGAAAAAGGTTTCATCATTTGAATACTGCTCACAATTCATTAAACCAGCATATGTTACTAGCTCTTTTTACAACATATTCATGTCTCTTCACTCCTGAGTGAAATTTGTTGCATTGATGGATTTAAATACCCTTATTGTTCATAAGAATACGTTTACCTCTTTTACCTGCTGCCACAGTATACTTGAAGGGTGGGCAGATGTAGAGTCAACCCTTTGTATGTGACTGGCAGCTGTTCTCTTTTCTAATGAACTACAGATCACAGGTAATAGAATATACAAAATATCTTGATCTAAATGAAAAGCAAAAGATCAAGGAAGCTAAATGAGAAGTCAGCATGCAATTCTCCATTATTACCTGATTCTTTTAGGAAGGAGAATGACTAAGCTCCTATTCACTTTTTTATTCAGAGTGAGTACACTCATTGAGTTACTAAAGTTAAAATATACGTGCTTCTTAAAGTTTCAGTGTCCTTTGACTTGACATCATTGTGTTAATCTATGATCAGTCCTAAGTCAAATCCATGCAGTATTAAATACTAAGAACATAAGTTGAACCCTCTAGCATTCACCTCAAGGAATCCATTACTCGACAAGGAATGGGTTGATTAAGTTTGTTTACTGAAACTACGGTATTTGTTTTTTTGTTGCAATTGTTGGCAGTTATCCTCTAATTGCCAACATTTGAATTATTTTCTTAAATTTGTATTAGGATGAACTATTATTAAATAGATATTGGTTAAATTTTGCTTCTGGTTTAGCTACATTTTTAAGTAATACTTTTTTTCCCAAAATGAAAACAAGAATTGGCAGCAGACAGACCCTCGCAGTGTAGACTTGACTATGCAGTCAAAATGCAAAATCTAAGTTTTTTGATTCAATTCACTAATCTGTGTTCAGGAGCCTATCTCTGTCTAAACAAGAGGATGCAGTTTTCTAAACATTTTTAAAAAAGCCCAGAAAAAAAAAATCCACATTCCATTTTCTTACATAGATACCGAGGGATTATGATTTTTCATTTTACAAACTATTCTTAGTTTAAATATTTTAGGCAAATTGTCAGTTGATTGGATTAGGCCTATGTATTTTTATTAAACATCTAGATAATGATAATCTCTTATAGAGAAACTTGGGGGAAAAATCATAGGGATTAGGAAACAACTAGTCAGAAGGACAGCAAACTGAAAAATAAGATTCAACATGAAAACGTAAAAGAATGAAAAAATACTCAGAAAGGAATATTATGTAGAAAGATATTGGAAAATACATAATACCTGAAGAAATGTATGCCATGAAACAAAAGACCAGTATGATTTACAGCCAAATATATAAAGTCATCCCATTATAAAAGAAACAGGATCACTTAATTCTATATATGACTAATAAATTACACACAAAAACTGCATTTATTTATGGGCACTAAAGTGACTGGAACCATAACAGCAAAATACCACTTCATATATTGCTGTATTTTCTACAGACATGACTTAAAAATGATAATGTGTAAGTAAATTAGTCAGTCATCCAAGTCAACTGATATTCATACAATGTTAAAATCATGGAGACTTTTATTAACTAAATATTTAATCAAAATCCAGGTAAGGAAACCCACAGAAATAAAAGCCATGAAATTGTGGGCCAGACCAGTATCAAAACAAGTATATCCAAAATTTTTACACACTGCCATGCAAAAGAATAAATCATAAACGATGAGAATTCTACAATGACACATTTGGGGAATTCTATTTCCAGGTGTGTTGGTCCTATCAATTAAATACCTACTACCAGTTGGGAAATGTTATGCTTTTTCCTGCAAAGTCTATTTTGTCTAGCTTCACCTAAAAGGAATTCAATCCTCATGCTACAACACTGCTCTGCAATAGCAAAGCTCTTTAAGTCATGGAAGTCAGCAGTTTAAAGAATGCCCTTGCACAAAGTAGGATTCATACATAAGTGTACCCAAAGTCCAGAACTGTGAGAGAAGAAACTGATTTGGTCTTTTGAGACACTTTGTGTTTTAGCCCGAAAGTTTTAAAACACACCTCCAGGCACAGTCAGAACTACATTGGTTATGACAGGGCTGGGTATGTATGAGCTCAGTGTCTAGCTGCACCTCATCAGTTTCTGGAAATCAGGCATTCTGCCTACAAGGAGAAGGGAAGCATTCCCTCTAATATGCGTGAGAAAGATTCAGTTCTTAGTCAGAGAGTTTTTAACACCATGTCTTCATTCCCCAGTGATGACACACAAACACTATGTCTGGTCTACTTCTGGAATTTTTGTCTCTTGCTAAAGTCTGGACATTGCTTATACGAGTTCAATCTATCTGGGCAAGAAGAAGAGGCGACACACAAAACATGGTTCCATATGAGTCATTAAAACATCTGACTATCACAGAGGCAAGAATGGAAGTGAAATGGGATCTTGTTCCATGTTATCTTAGTATTTTATCCAACTGTGGGATACACAAGTAAAAATAGACATGGGGACAGGAATCATAATTTGACATGTTCCCTTCCCACATGCAAGTACAGAATTGCTCATAAATATTATTACTTTGGCATTTCATAATAACTTTAGCATGAAGAAAGGACTTGGCAAATTCAGTAAGCTAGATTTGGATGTCATCTATCTGAAGGCTAATCCAAGCCCATCTCCTGCTTCAAAACAATTTATAGCAGTAAATTAAATAAGCTTAATAACTAACGTAATCAGATCAAATTAAATGACCTAGTTTTTTTTCTTTATACTAGTAATGTCTGGAGGACTAGCACTATAAATGCATTTTATCAGGGAAGAGTCTGATACATTAGTGAATCAGAGGAGAAATTATGTTGCTAACTCAAATAAAGATGAAATAAATATTTCATTTGTGTTTGTCATGCACAGCATAAATTCTGCATGTACGTCTCAAGGTGCTCTAGAAACATCAGGAGGTGCTGAGGTATTACGGCTGGTTTATCCAAACTTTAATGTACACAATTTGAAAATAATTAATCTGTAAAACATTCTTTAGGTTTTTGCTTTTTTTTTACACCCCCAAAAGATGAGAACAAAACAGCTGAGTTGTAAAAGAGGATTAGTAAATTATTCTGTTTCCTCTATCTACTTAAACATGCTGGGTGGTCTGCCCTCAAAATCTGTCTGCTAGCTATCCAGCTGGCAAGTACAAACCACTGTCTGTTGAAACTACAGCACAGCTGTATGAATGCCATGAAGGATTCTTTTTCTGCACAGATCACATCCAAGTTTCTTAACCAACACTGAGCTAGAAGGAAACTACGCTAGACAAATGACATACAGGATGTGAGTTAATGATTCACATTCTCATGGCTATTTACTGACATGATTTTTTTTTCCCAAAATCAAGAAAATGGCAGTGAAATAACAAATACAAAAAAGAGAGAGCTGTTCTAATTATTATGTTTGTATTTTAGTTGTAGTTTAGAGGAACTTGTAACAGTGCCTGAACGTAAAATGCTAAATTCCTTCACACTTAACTTACACAGCAGTTAGAGTAATTGCAGTAAACACTAGTATGGATTGTTCATATACTCTCCTTAGTTTCATCCTTTGGGATTCCAGTGCACTGAGCTCCACATGAGAGAAAAAAAACTTTCAGAGGAATTGCAAATCACACACACACACACACACACACACAAACACACACACACACACACAAATTTACTGGTGTCCAGAAAACATCCATCAGAGCTGAAAAATTAAGTGTATGAAGCCCATATGGAAATGGTGAAGCTTCTGGAACGTACATTTTATGAAGATTACTTGGGAATAAATGCTGGAGAAAAAGCAAGTAAACAAAACATACAATTTTCTTTAAATTGCAGAATTTATTTTTTTTTAGTATGAACTGAAGGCAGTCTTTCTGCTATGATAAATAGTTTCAAAATCTTGACTGTAAAGCAAGAGAAAAAAATAGTTCTTCAATAACTCACATGGCATCATTTAGTCATATGTGCTAATCTTCCTTGAATAACTGATTGAAACTAATTTTTGTTTCCTCCCCTTTTCTTTTGAGAAAGAGAGGTTTGTAGATGACAGCAGGCAGCATAAATAAACTACAAAGCATGAAATCTGTTAATAATGACTACCAAAGGAATGCTGCTCTTCTGGCAGATAGAGCAGACAGACAGATAATGCAGTGTGATTGATAAAGAGAAATTATCAAGAACTGAGGTTTTGCTGGGTCCTAGAACAACAATGGTTACCAGTTGAAAGTTATTTTGATTTGATTGGGGTCTTCTATGCTGATCTTTCTGACAGGCAGATTTGTTAATTTTTTTAATATTAAGTGTGGTAATATCTTCAGGTGCTTACCCTCTGCTTTGTTTGAAGTCAGCAACTTATAATTCAGAGTTTTGCTTCAATACTTATGCACTTTTGAACTTTATTTTTCATTTTAAAGTAGATTCAACATTAATAATTCCAGAGAGTACACTGTTTATTTGTTTAACCAATTTCTTCTACTTAAAAGAACAAGATGAGGTACCATTCCAGAACTCTGTCTTATTTGGAAAATGATACAGAAGGGTAATCTTCAAATACTCATTTAATGTAAAATTATATCCTTTAAGCAAATGCAAAAACATTGTCTTGATATGAGGAACACTTCAGTTACCAAAAATATACTCAGATCTGATGGAACTTTCTTTAACAACATGTTCTTAAAAAATAGCTAAAAGTGATTTATTTAACTGAAAGGGTTATATTGTTAATGAGAAGTTGAACATCTGACATGTCTGTAAAATAAGAAATCCAATGCTGAATTTGGAATTTACACCTTATATATCATTATAGAAAAAGAATGTAATTTAATGTAAGATATAAAAGTTTATTTTTAGAAAAATTGTTTAAGAAAACTAAAATCAAAAGAAGAGATACAAAATAAAAAACTGAAGAAGAATGGTGCAAGAAGTATTATGATTACTTCTGGTGTATGTCACATGTAGAAGTACATCAACCAAAGATGACTGCTTTCCCTGTCCCTTCCATATTTTCTCTTAAATGCAACTTTTGTTCCTTTATTCTTGTTCTAAATATGACACCCCTCTTTTTCACTTCTTTTTCTGGAAACTCAGTGTATGAGGTGCTTCCTTCACACCTGCATCAACAAATACAAATGTTTTCTTTTCCATGGCTGTAAGTTCAGATAGAAAAATTAGGCATCTATTTTGCAACCAAACCTTTTGTAAGGCAGATTTTCCATCATTTTTATGATGGAAATCCTTTCATAAGGAAAATTTACTAGATGACCTCTAAAATCCCTTCCAACCAAAACCATTCTATGATTCTATGATAACGAAAGTCCTTTCATAACTGGTGTAAAGAAAGTAAGTATTTTTTCAGGAATTATAATATTGTTAGATTAAAGGAAACATATTAAAAGGAAAACTCCCATTGATACTCTTTAAGAAAGTAAAAACTTACCCACAAGTATTTAACATTTTACTTTGGTAAAGATCTGTCATGACCACAGAAGGTTATGGTAACCATGAAGTTACAAGCTAATCTGAGGAAACTATAAAGGACTGTACACTTGGGTGCCATGGTTCTATGGTAAAAATACAAACTCTTTGAAGTAAAGGTAAAAGACAAGACAGAGAAAGCAGAAATCAGTGTCCTAGTGCTAGACTCTCAGCTGGGTGAGCAGAACCCTTGTTCTCTGGAAATTCTCTTTATTTTATCTCACCATTGTTAAGCACATATTGCTGACCCAGTCCCAGGAAGAGAAAGCACAATTTGCCTGTGATTAAAATAGTTAAAGATGGGGAATCTTGCATCCCAGTCCAGTAGTTTTTTATTCATTTTACCCAAAAGAGTCACTTATTAACACTTGGTGGTTTAGGCACTCCTGGGCTTTGTGGGAGTCAGAATTTCAAGGCTCTGTAAAAAATAAAAGTACTTGAATCCCAGTTTGTCTTTACAGCTAAATTCTTTTGTCATTGATCTATGCTGGCATAAGAGAAACCCACACAGATGGCTTAGAAGATCTTAAAGCAAGCTAAATGAATCAGAGAAAAGAAAGGGAAGGAAAACACTTATTCTGTGAATCCTTCTTCATAGCTTTGGGATTTTGTCTAACACCAGAGCTTAAGCTTAAGGAAGGCAGAAACAGTATAATGACTTTGTATATATCCACCAATGAGAGTGTAAATGCTTGAAAGATTAGATTCAGCTGAGTTGTTTTGAGGCTATCAGTGACACTTAAATGATAGATGAGTACATAAAGAAAGGAGATAAACAACTGCATATCTTTGAAAAATCTTAGCAGTGGTTGCTAGATATAACTATTTATCATACAATAATTCTAGAAATGCCTACTGGGTTAACAAAATAGCCTTCAAGCAAGAGATGTTCCTTGCTCTACAATTACAAATGTTCATATGAGGCCTCTATCTCTTCTTTCACAAGAATATTCTACTTCTTTTTTTCTGTAAGCACAAAAATCCTGGCAGTTAATTTTCTTTCTCAATTTAATGATAAGAACTTATTTTGCATCTGCCACACCTAATTTCAAGCCTTTTAACTGCCAGCTCATCAAAAAAACGAAACAGGATATGGCTGGATTTTTATTAACACACTAATTCATATTATACAGAAAGTGCAACAGTGACTTATACAAGATAAAACTTAAGTCAACATTACATGGTCCTGAAAGGCTTATCTTCTCATGCATATGAGCTGAAAATCTTCATCCAGAAAACCATAGAGCTGAGAATATACTCAGCTGGAAAGGACTCACAGAGACAATTGAGCCCAACTTCTGGCCTGCACAGGACCGTCCACAAGAATTGCATCATGCACCTGAGACCATTGTGCAGACACCTTAGACAGCATTCCAAAGTGACTTCTGATCTCTCTAGACTGGGAAATTAAGAGATGCTACAATTTAGCTAAAGAAGAAATTACTCACCTTCCTTTTTTTTTTTTTTCTATAAAGTAGAAAAAGTGTTAGACCAAAGGCTACCTATGATGTGGTAACTATTTATCAATCTGTAGAATCTATAGTGAAATGTTTTTCTAGAACACTTAAATAATATTTAATTTAATGGGCTCAATAGGAAAGCTGGAATAACACAAAAAAATTATTATTGCATCAGATGACAATAATTTATCATCACTACTACATTCATACTCATATATCTCCATATGAGAAGGTGAAGGTTTATAATTGAAAAATTATTAAAAAAAAACCCAACAAAACAAACAAAAAAAAAAAACTGAACAAAAACCATTCCCCCCAAAAAACCCAAAAATTAAAACAGGAAAAGCAAAATATAATTATACAAAATTACCTCAATGGATGCTGATATGATAAGGACATTTCCAAAAGTGTCCATCTGACTTTACTAGTAAACCAATATGAACTATATTAAATGAGGATCAAGTTTGGCTGAACAAATAACCTGATTACAATTTTCTGCAGCCCATTATGGGGTATTAGTGCAGTGAAGGCCATGAAAATTGAAATATGGTTCATTAACTGTGTGTGGGTTTTTGACTAGCAACTCTGAAATCTGTGTTCTCTCTGATGACCAAGATAATCTGCTCTGTAGCAACCTGATGACGTGTTTCAGTGCACAACCTATTGACCACCTGCTGCTTAATGTGCTGCTGATGATACTTTAACAATCCACAAGAAGCTAGGAATAGACAGGAAAGAAAACTCCTCACCCCTGCTTCAATCTGCCTTACTGAAAATCAGCAGGTTATTTGACTGAAGGAGTCAAGGATGGTTTAGTCCATAAACCAAGTTCCCTTCCTGAACTTCAGAACAAAACCTTTGCTTGCAAATAATAAATTACTAATTGAATTGAAGTGTTACTACTAAAAACAAGTTAATTTGCTGGTCATCTTAAGGTTACTGAGAAGTGTGTGGCGTTTCACTGGAGCACACTGTGAGAGGCCAAGAGGTTGCGGTTATAGAGTGAGCTAGAGGAAATCTGACTAGAGGAAAAAAACATAACTGATGATATCAACGTTGGAGCAAGTATCCCAGAGAGGTTCTGGAATCTGTCCTAAGAGATTTTCAAGATCCAGTTGAACACAGTCCAGATCAGGGCTTAGTCTGAATTCAGAGCTAATCACACTGAATATGAAGATGGATTTCACAAATACCCTTCCATTGTGAACTGATTCTATAAACAAGGGAATAACAATCACAGACTTCTGAAATTTTTGAATTCTGTTTTGTAGTTGTACAATCTATGTGTATATACGTAAAATTTTGACTTTTCTAAAATGAACAAGGAAGCATAAGTGGATTACCTAGCACCCATAAAAGGGATTAAATAATTTTTTGGTCTTCTATTGCAAACTGAGAAAGGCAGGTTCCTACACAGATTAATTCAGACATGAAAAGTTTTGTGAAATTATCAAGTTCAGTGTTGTTACGAAATAGCCAGAAACATTTACCTCTACTTCAGTTTTAAACAAAGATAATTCAGATGACAAATAATAAATTAGAAATGGGCAGGATGATTTTTACACTACTGATTAACAATGATAAAGTAAGCACCAAGTTTTTATATATAAAATGCTTAATTTAAAAAGTACCATAGCTATAATAAAGCTATGAAATTTAGATGTTAGTGGACTGAATCTCTATCATTAGCAAATTTTCCACTCAATATTTTGCTGTATATCTAATGCTGTTTTCAAATTCTGGGAGTCTATATGTCTTTCTCCATGCAGCAAGCTAATATTTGCTTTCAAAAAATTATTGCATTAATTTTTTTTTTTCAGATCAAAGGCCACTTAAAAATAGTTATATTATGTAAATTTAAGCCTGATTTCTTAGGCACCTCTGGCTTCAGGAAATATTATATATATTTTTAAATCTTACTTATTGTTAAATTTATTAAAAAGTCTAAATGTAACATGATGACAATTATGAATCAAAGACTTCTTATCATGCCTCCAACTCCTGTGAGTTTCTTAAATGATCCATTTTTTATATACTTCTCACCACTGCAAACCTCTTTAATATATTACTTATCAATATGTTACATTTGAAACTAAGTATTTTGTGAAGTAGAAAACATTTACCAGATTTCTAAAAAGAAAAAAAAAAACCTCAACCAACCAACCAACCTACCGACTAACCAACCAACCAAAAAAACCCCAACAAACTGAAAACAAGAACAAAATCCTTCATATGAAAACATGATTATTTTCAAAATATTAAAATAAGTTACTTTAACCATACAGTCTCAAAAAGTTAAAAGGATCTCATAAATTTTCTAAACATTACTTTGTAAGACTGGTCATTTTCACATAACCTTTTTTAATACCCCTATATAAACATAATACAGTTCCTCGACTTACTTGATTATTATGTGTTTTAAAATGACATGATTCTACCCATTTTCTTTTCAAATATAAGTATTTCAAAAATGCTTCTATGTAGTAGTATTTCATTATAACTTTTAGGAAGTCCTTGTTCACACATCATAGTAAAAGGCATTTATTATAATAAAGATATTCGAGACAGGGTTTTCATGGTGCTGCATGGTGAGAAGATGAGAGGAAAGAGGTTTCAGAGAGAAGATGTTCCAATCAGAAAAGATTTTACAACCAGCCTGTTTCCATGAAACACAAAGTTCTATTGTACATCATCACTGGAACTTATATCCTGCAATTGGATTTATCATAATTATCAAGAGATTTATTACAGGAGAATTAAATGGCACATGCATAAAAACAAGGAGATGCAGTGCAAGGATCTGTCTCTGATTTGCTTCCAAATATAATCAAACTAAGAAGTAATTTAATATATTTCTCGAGTTGAGATCAGGTTTAATGTCAACAAACCTAAAGGGAAATTCATGCTGCTTTTTTTATCCTCTATAGAAAAATACACTGTTGAATTTTATTTTTAAAGGAATTTCCAGATGTTTATCTTGCATTTTCCATTTAAGTACAATAGGTTTCCTCTGAATAATACATGCTATTCTAATATGTTACATTCATTCAAGATTAACAGAAAAGACCACTTTGAAGTTCCTTTTCCTCTCTGGGCATCTCCTAACACTGACTATTCAGGAAAGCATTTTAAGGAGAACTTGAAAAATACTTCCCAGATAGAGGCTTTTCTGCCCACTTATTATTAGTTTCCATCACATTAAATTGAAAATCTCATTTTAAAGTCTTATGGCTACTATTAACTCAGTTTATAAATCTTAGAAGATTTAAGCTTGTGCAGCATTGCAATGATTTTCCACACTAGGACCATATGCTGCAACACAAAAACTCCAGATTACATCTTCAAATAAACTACTGCAGTTAGTTTTTTATGTTTTAATGAAGATAATATAAAAGATAGTAGAATCATAATCAAAATAACTACAAGTTTCATAAAGTGAAAAAGTATTCTACTTCTAACTGCTATAATAATAAAGTTCCTAAATGAAGATACGAAAACGTTAGTGTTAACATAGAAAGGTTTCTTCCTGCCAGTTTTATAACAACTTGGAGAGAAAATTTATTTTACTGAACATAACTGTAAAATGAAAATAATCTTAAAATAAATTTAATATCATCTGTGTAATAGTCTGAAGGATTAGAAGAAGTGTTAGTAAGTTGTGCACTGTAATTGTCTCCCTCATTATATCATTGCTAACAAAATCTGAGAGTTTTCTGTACAACTGAAAAGTTGTTACCTACTCTTATTAAATGCAAAAACTCCAAAGCAAGAATGATGCTTTGACAGCATCTTGGAAAATTCCTTTCTCTATTTTAAGCAGCAAGTTTTAATCAATGCAGATACAAAGCGCCTACCTCCATCCCATAGAGTCCTTACATTGCTATGTGCACCCCTGTTAAAGCAGAGAAATATCATGATACTGTTCTATCTCTTTTAGGAACTGCAGCTTAAGACTCAAGACTATATAGTGGGCAAATAATTGAACAGTAAAGCTTCATCATGCTTTGAAACATTAAATATAGTTCAAGAAAATAAAAGAGGAAAAAAAATTGCATCTTGCTCTGTCAATCTTGTCAGACGAAATTATGTGAGTGGGAGAAATGTAAAGCATGTGTATTTTAGATCACTGTGTATTCACATAGCATAAAAAATTGTTCTCTAATATGCATTTGATGACTTGACAAAATATATATACGTGTCTATTCACATTCATGAAACATCACATAAAAGTTAAGAAATAATAGAATTACATGGTAGAGGAGCTTAGCCATTTCCTATAATGATACCTCTGCTAGTGACATCTTTATACTTTAAAATATATCTTTGTGGGGTTTGGGGGATTATGTAAAATTTTTGGTGCTTTTTTTTGTTGTTTTTTTT